>WNWK01002020.1:0-57500 GCA_009830355.1 Cherax destructor | reverse complement strand
CAGGTACTGGTGATGTTGCTTGAGTGTTGCTGGTGATGTTAGTGTTCCAGGTACTGGCGATGTTGCTTGAGTGTTGCTGGTGATGTTGTTAGTGTTCCAGGTAGTTACTACTGAGGCTGAACATATTTTTATTTATTACATGTACTCACCTGTTTGTGGCTACAAGGGTCGAGTCACAGCTCCTGTGTGTTAATACATTGGTGACAGTGAGAAGAACAACATGACTGCTAATATGATTTTCAAGAATAGAGTTGCTGCTGATAAATTAGGCTTTAACCTAACATTAATCAGCAAAATTTAACTAGTTACTCAGTTCAGAAAGCAAATTGGTTGTTTGAATGACTGTGATGCGGTGATCCTGGATCCTAGCTCCTTCACTTTCTTCCACGTATATTATTTAAAATCTTATGGTCAATAGTTTTGGCTATTTAAAGCTGAAGAACCATATGTTTAAGTTAGCTAACAGTTATAGGTGTTGTATTAGATATTCACGTAAATTCTTTACACATATACGAAACTAAAATATGAATTTCCATAATCATACATATATTCATGCCAATTTTTTAAGTTTTTTCATTTGTGTTGAGTAAGGTTCCTTGGCACCTGTGTCCAGTAGTCACCCGTGTTAAGTAAGGTTCCTCGGCACCTGTGTCCAGTAGTCACCCGTGTTGAGTAAGGTTCCTCGGCACCTGTGTCCAGTAGTCACCCGTGTTGAGTAAGGTTCCTCGGCACCTGTGTCCAGTAGTCACCCGTGTTGAGTAAGGTTCCTCGGCACCTGTGTCCAGTAGTCACCCGTGTTGAGTAAGGTTCCTCGGCACCTGTGTCCAGTAGTCACCCGTGTTGAGTAAGGTTCCTCGGCACCTGTGTCCAGTAGTCACCCGTGTTGAGTAAAGTGTCCTCGGCCTGTGTCCAGTAGTCACCCGTGTTGAGTAATTCCTCGGCACCTGTGTCCAGTAGTCACCCGTGTTAGAAGGTTCCTCGGCACCTGTGTCCAGTAGTCACCCGTGTTGAGTAAGGTTCCTCGGCACCTGTGTCCAGTAGTCACCCTGTTGAGTAAGGTTCCTCGGCACCTGTGTCCAGTAGTCACCCGTGTTGAGTAAGGTTCCTCGGCACCTGTCCAGTAGTCACCCGTGTTGGTAAGGTTCCCGGCCTGTGTCCAGTAGTCACCCGTGTTGAGTAAGGTTCCTCGGCACCTGTGTCCAGTAGTCACCCGTGTTGAGTAGGTTCCTCGCACCTGTGTCCAGTAGTCACCCGTGTTGAGTAAGGTTCCTCGGCACCTGTGTCCAGTAGTCACCCGTGTTGAGTAAGGTTCCTCGGCCCTGTGTCAGTAGTCACCCGTGTTGAGTAAGGTTCCTCGCACCTGTGTCCAGTAGTCACCCGTGTTGAGTAAGGTTCCTCGCACCTGTGGCCAGTAGTCACCCGTGTTGAGTAGGTTCCTCGCACCTGTGTCCAGTAGTCACCCGTGTTGAGTAAGGTTCCTGGCACCTGTGTCCAGTAGTCACCCGTGTTGAGAAGGTTCCTCGACACCTGTGTCAGTAGTCACCCGTGTTGAGTAAGGTTCCTGGCACCTGTGTCCAGTAGTCACCCGTGTTGAGTAAGGTTCCTCGGCACCTGTGTCCAGTAGTCACCCGTGTTGAGTAAGGTTCCTCGGCACCTGTGTCCAGTAGTCACCCGTGTTGAGTAAGGTTCCTCGGCACCTGTGTCCAGTAGTCACCCATGTTGAGTAAGGTTCCTCGGCACCTGTGTCCAGTAGTCACCCGTGTTGAGTAAGGCTCCTCGGCACCTGTGTCCTGTAGTCACCCGTGTTGAGTAAGGCTCCTCGGCACCTGTGTCCAGTAGTCACCCGTGTTTAGTAAGGCTCCTCGGCACCTGTGTCCAGTAGTCACCCGTGTTGAGTAAGGTTCCTCGGCACCTGTGTCCAGTAGTCACCCGTGTTGAGTAAGGTTCCTCGGCACCTGTGTCCAATAGTCACCCGTGTTGAGTAAGGTTCCTCGGCACCTGTGTCCATTAGTCACCCGTGTTTACCTGGAGTTTACCTGGAGAGAATTCCAGGGGTCAATGCCCCTGCAGCCCGGTCTGTGACCAGGCCTCATGTTGGACCAGAGCCTGATCAACCAGGCTGTTACTGCTGGCCGCACGCAGTCCAACGTACGAACCACAGCCTGGCTGGTCAGGTACCGACTTTAGGTGCCTGTCCAGTGCCTGCTTGAAGACAGCCAGGGGTTTGTTTGTAATCCCCCTTATGTATGCTGGGAGGCAGTTGAACAATCTTAGGCCCCTGACACTTATTGTGTTGTCCCTCAACGTGCTAGTGGCACCCCTGCTTTTCAATGGGGGGATGTTACATCGCCTGCAGAGTCTTTTGCTTTCGTAGGGAGTGATTTTCGTGTGTAAGTTTGGTACTAATCCCTCGAGAATTTTCCACGTGTATATAACAATGTATCTCTCCCGCCTGCGTTCTAGGGAGTACAAGTTTAGAAACTTCAAGCGTTCCCAGTAATTGAGGTGGTTTATCGCAGTTATGCGTGCGGTGAAGGTTCTCTGCACATTTTCAAGGTCAGCAATTTCACCTTCCTTGAAAGGTGCAATTAGTGTGCAGCAATATTCCAGCCTAGATAGAACAAGCTATTTGTAAAGTGTCAACATGGGCTTTGCATCCCTGGGTTTGAAGGTTCTCATTATCCATCCTGTCATTTTTCTAGCAGATGTGGTTGCTACGGTGTTATGGGCCTTGAAGGTGAGAACCTCTGACATGATCACTCCCAGGTCTTTGACATTAGTTTTTCGCTCTATTGTGTGGTTGGAATTAGTTTTGTACTCAGATGAGATTTTAATTTCTCACGTTTTCCGTATCTGAGTAATTGAAATTTCTCATCATTGAACTTCATATTGTTTTCTGCAGCCCATTTAAAGATTTGGTTTATGTCTGCTTGGAGTCTTGCAGTGTCTTCAACGGTGGAAACTGTCATACAGATTCGGGTGTCATCTGCAAAGGAAGACACAGCACTGTGGCTTATATCCCTGTCTATGTCCGATATGAGGATGAGGAATAGGATGTGAGCGAGTACTGTGCCTTGTGGAACAGAGCTTTTCACAGTAGCTGCCTCAGACTTTACTCTGTTGACTACTACTATTTGTGTTCTACTTGTTAAGAAATTATAGATCCATCTACCAACTTTTCCTGTTATTCCTTTATCACGCATTTTGTGTGCTATTACACCATGGTCACACTTGTCAAAGGCTTTTGCAAAGTCTGTGTATATAACATCTGCATTTTGTTTGTCTTCTAGAGCATCTAGAACCTTGTCATAGTGGTCCAGTAGTTGGGACAGACAGGAGCTACCTGCTCTAAACCCATGCTGCCCTGGGTTGTGTAATTGATGGTTATCTAGATGAGTGGCGATCTTGCTTCTTAGAACCCTTTCAAAGATTTTTATGATATGGGACGTTAGCGCTATTGGTCTGTAGTTCTTTGCTATTGCTTTACTGCCCCCTTTGTGGAGTGGGGCTATGTCTGTTGTTTTTAGTAAATGTGGGACGACCCCAGTGTCCATGCTCCCTCTCCATAGGATGTTAAAAGCACGTGATAGGGGCTTCTTGCAGTTCTTGATGAACACTGAGTTCCATGAGTCTGGGCCTGGAGCGGAGTGCATGGGCATGTCATTTATCGCCTTTTCAAAGTCATGTGGCGTCAGGGTAATGTTAGATAGGCTTGCTTCTACCAGGTTCTGTGGCACTCTCATAAAAAAATTCATTTAGGTCTTCAACTTTTAGTCTGGTTAGCGGCTCGCTAAAAACTGAGTCATACTTTGACTTTAGTAACTCACTCATTTCCTTGCTGTCCTCGGCACCTGTGTCCAGTAGTCATCCATTAAACTGATCGTTAGGTTTTCCTTATATTTCTTTCATTATAGCTCAGTCTTGGTGAAATCGTTCACTCTGCGGTTCTATTTCAAGGAAACTGTTCGTGTTGGAGCAAAACTAAGTTCAGATTTGAAATCATTGTCTCGAAATTAGGTACAAAATATTTTTTTTTAAACGTGAACAGACACCGTTGTTGGTCAGTGGAATTAATCCAAATAGGGTTTAGGTTAGGGTTTAGTTAAAACTTGTTCATATAAATAAGGTTGGACGAGTAAGCCAGCGGAATGCGTCTATCAGATGACCAAAATCTCCAGTGGCGGGTCATCACACTACTTAAAACCCGCGTCAGGAAATACTTGTCCTGCTTTATGACGAGTCTTACCTAACCTAACCTGAGCGAGGGATTATTTTGATCTCTGATTTATGTTGGTTAACAATGAGCTTTTGATGATTTGCTGTAGTAGATCCCCGGACACAGTTAACGTAGTAGATCCCCGGACACAGTTAACGTAGTAGATCCCCGGACACAGTTAACGTAGTAGATCCCCGGACACAGTTAACGTAGTAGATCCCCGGACACAGTTAACGTAGTAGATCCCCGGACAGTTAACGTAGTAGATCCCCGGACACAGTTAACGTAGTAGATCCCCGGACAGTTAACGTAGTAGATCCCCGGACACAGTTAACGTAGTAGATCCCCGGACACAGTTAACGTAGTAGATCCCCGGACACAGTTAACGTAGTAGATCCCGGACACAGTTAACGTAGTAGATCCCCGGACACAGTTAACGTAGTAGATCCCCGGACACAGTTAACGTAGTAGATCCCCGGACACAGTTAACGTAGTAGATCCCCGGACAGTTAACGTAGTAGATCCCCGGACACAGTTAACGTAGTAGATCCCCGGACACAGTTAACGTAGTAGATCCCCGGACACAGTTAACGTAGTAGACCCCCGGACAGTTAACGTAGTAGATCCGACCAGTTACTGAGACCGACAGTTAACGTAGTAGATCCCCGGACAGTTAACGTAGTAGATCCCGACACAGTTAACGTAGTAGATCCCCGGACAGTTAACGTAGTAGATCCCGGACACAGCGTTAACGTAGTAGATCCCCGGACACAAGTTAACGTAGTAGACCCCGGACAGTTAACGTAGTAGACCCCGGACAGTTAACGTAGTAGACCCCGGACAGTTAACGTAGTAGACCCCGGACAGTTAACGTAGTAGATCCCGGACACAGTTAACGTAGTAGATCCCCGGACACAGTTAACGTAGTAGATCCCCGGACACAGTTAACGTAGTAGACCCCGGACAGTTAACGTAGTAGATCCCCGGACACAGTTAACGTAGTAGATCCCAGGACACAGTTAACGTAGTAGATCCCCGGACACAGTTAACGTAGTAGATTCCCGGACACAGTTAACGTAGTAGATCCCCGGACACAGTTAACGTAGTAGATCCCCGGACACAGTTAACGTAGTAGATCCCCGGACACAGTTAACGTAGTAGATCCCCGGACACAGTTAACGTAGTAGATCCCCGGACACAGTTAACGTAGTAGATCCCCGGACACAGTTAACGTAGTAGATCCCTGGACAGTTAACGTAGTAGATCCCCGGACAGTTAACGTAGTAGATCCCCGGACAGTTAACGTAGTAGATCCCCGGACAGTTAACGTAGTAGATCCCCGGACAGTTAACGTAGTAGATCCCCGGACACAGTTAACGTAGGAGAGAATAAGTAATGTTTGAGAAACTTGCTGAGGTTTCTCCCTGTCTGTTTGAACTATTTGGGTCTTATCCTGGTCCCATCCTACAGTGCCCTCTCATCCTGGTCCCATCCTACAGTGCCCTCTCATCCTGGTCCCATCCTACAGTGCCCTCTCATCCTGGTCCTATCCTACAGTGCCCTCTCATCCTGGTCCCATCCTACAGTGTCCTCTCATCCTGGTCCCATCCTACAGTGTCCTCTCACCCTGGTCCCATCCTACAGTGTCCTCTCACCCTGGTCCCATCCTACAGTGTCCTCTCATCCTGGTCCCATCCTACAGTGCCCTCTCATCCTGGTCCCATCCTACAGTGTCCTCTCATCCTGGTCCCATCCTACAGTGTCCTCTCACCCTGGTCCCATCCTACAGTGTCCTCTCACCCTGGTCCCATCCTACAGTGTCCTCTCATCCTGGTCCTATCCTACAGTGTCCTCTCACCCTGGTCCCATCCTACAGTGTCCTCTCACCCTGGTCCCATCCTACAGTGTCCTCTCACCTGGTCCCATCCTACAGTGTCCTCTCACCTGGTCCCATCCTACAGTGTCCTCTCCTGGTCCCATCCTACAGTGTCCTCTCACCCTGGTCCCATCCTACAGTGTCCTCTCACCCTGGTCCATCCTACAGTGTCCTCTCACCCTGGTCCATCCTACAGTGTCCTCTCATCCTGGTCCCATCCTACAGTGTCCTCTCATCCTGGTCCCATCCTACAGTGCCCTCTCATCCTGGTCCCATCCTTGTCTTTCATCCTGGTCCATCCTGTGTTACTGCCATCCTACAGTGCCTTCTCCTGGTCCATCCTAGTGCCTTCACCCTGGTCTACTGTGCCTCTCACCCTGGTCCCTACAGTGTCCTCTCATCCTGGTCCATCCTACATGCCCTCACCTGGTCTATCCCAGTCCTCATCCTGGTCCATCCTACAGTGTCCTCTCATCCTGGTCCCATCCTGATATGTCCCCATCCTGTTCCCATCCTACATGTCCCACCTTCTGTCCTAGGTTCCATCCTGTCAGTCGCTACAGGGTCACTGCTCAGGTACCTGGTCCCATGTACCAGCCACATCCTGGTTATTGGCCTTCGTCTGGATTCATCTGTAGTCGCTTCCGGTCACTGCCTCAGCTAATGTATGCCACAACCAGATCTGATGCTGATCAATCAGCTTGGTGTCACCAGTCTTTTCACCTAACAGCTTCATCTATTTTTCGATCTTAATTGCCAGGGATCATTGATAAGTAAATGTGCATCGGTTTAATATCTTTACTTCGAAACGTTTCTCCTGCGTCGTAGGTTTCTTCAGTCGAATACAGAGGCAGTGAAGCCGAAGGTATGTAAAGACGATGTAATCAGCCATCAACCTTAGTTTTGAGGTGGTCAGTCTGTAGCATTTTTCATCTTGTTCAAGAAGAACTTATATGGGTCATCATTTGTTAGGCTAATTAATGGCTCACTGAACGCTGAGTCGTATTGTGAGTTCAATATTTCACTTATGTCTTGGTGTCACCAGTGCATTTTCCATCGCTTTTAATCATAGCCAAATACTAGATATTTTTGCCTTGGATTCTGAATATGAGAAGAAATATTTTGGATTTCTTTCAATTTAATTTTTATCTTTTTGCTCCGTCTGTCTCTCCTTGAATCTCTATGGAGCATTATATTTGAGCTTCTTGCTTTTCGTTTATCTGCGAGTCTGCTGTTATCTGTTGTCTTCGTTGATAGAGGGCGCGTCTCTCCCTCTCCAACCTGCACTGTTTCTTCCTAATCCGTAAATGTGATATGTACATACAGATAGTTTTAATAAAAATATAATTATTTTTAAATAATTTAATATTTAAGGAAAGGAGTTGTATTAACAACGACCACGTGAATATATTGTAAAGGTATTCTGAAGAATACCTTTAGCACTTTTAAGCTCATCCTCTCGAAATATGAGTTCAGGTCCTCGTTTATCACGTTGTCTTCCCAGGATATTTCAGTAAGGTCACGATTTGCCAGTCCTCACTTGATCTTGTTGCTAAATTTAAATTTGTTAAACATACCCCTCATGACTATTTAGTTGATAAGGGCCAGTGAGTATGCAGGTCTGAATTTCTATTAGTCTGGGGTCTAATATTTGTGAATATAAGGTCCAGAGTATTCTCTAGTCAGATCGATTCTGTTATTTGCTGGTATAAAGACAATTTGTTGCAGAGTCTTAGAAGTTCAGTTGTGTGAGACTTGTTTATCAAAACCAGTTCCTGGGATTATGTTATTACCATCTTTGTTACATTTATCCATGTTAGGCGTCCGTCTGAAATTAGTCACCATACAATAGGATATTTGGGGCTGGTTTTGATAGGTTATCAAGACAGTGCTAGACTTTTAGTAGCTGGTTTTTGAAGTGGTGGGAGGTTGTACCTGGTGGCTTATGTACAGTTACAATAGCTAGATTTTGATATTCAATTTTAACCTTCAAAACTTCGGCTACATCATTCTTGGTGTTAAATAATTCAGCATATGTGAGCTATTCTTTAAAATATAGACCAACGCCTCACTCCTCTCCTCCGTTATTGCCCGGTTTTTTTTGCCTTTACATCTCAGTAGATTGAGTCTAGGTATACAAACTTCATGGTCAACGTTTCCTTTAACGTGGGTCTCAGTAAAGGTTGCAAACATTGCACTACACTGAGACCACTGATGAACGGTATTTTGTTGTTGCTACTCGGTTTAAGACCTTCATTGTTAGCAAACACAAATGATGTTATATTGTTGCTCTGCTGGGAGGCTTCTCTGTTAGTTGTAATATCTGTGACTCTAGTGAGTCCACCACTGTCTGTGACTCTAGTGAGTCCACCACTGTCTGTGACTCTAGTGAGTCCACCACTGTCTGTGACTCTAGTGAGTCCACCACTGTCTGTGACTCTAGTGAGTCACCACTGTCGACTCAGTGAGCCACCACTGTCTGTGACTCTAGTGAGTCCACCACTGTCTGTGACTCTAGTGAGTCCACCACTGTCTGTGACTCTAGTGAGTCCACCACTGTCTGTGACTCTAGTGAGTCCACCACTGTCTGTGACTCTAGTGAGTCCACCACTGTCTGTGACTCTAGTGAGTCCACCACTTTCTGTGACTCTAGTGAGTCCACCACTGGTTTTGTTTCCAGTGGCTTTGTTCTGGCTTCATGATAATTCTTAGGTGATGATACATTCTTAACATTTCTTGTCATTCTTTCTCTTTCCCCTCGTGTTGCCTCATTCCTCTCTAACATTCTGAGTAAATCACGAAATTGTATTAACATAATTGCAAGAAAATCATGGAACGGGTGAGCGTTTGAACCTATAATAATAATGATATCTTTATTTCTACAAGTACATGTACAAGGTATACAGTCCTAACTGACATCAATGACATACTACTATATAGAAAGCCCCTTGTTATGCTGAGCATTTCGGGCAAATTAGGTCAGTTTTGTACCAGGATGCGACCCACACCAGTCCACTAACACACAGGTACCCATTTTACTGATGGGTGAACATAGACATCCTGTGTAAAGAAACACCCAATGTTTCTACCCACGCTGAGAATCGAACCCAGACACTCGCCGTGTGAAGCGAGAGCTTTAGCCACCAAGCCACGGGGCACGGGTAAGTCCTAAAGCTCACAGGCCAGTGCGTTAACCACTGGGCCAGCTGGCTCTAATAAGATTCATCCAGCTAGGTGGTGGTGGTTCGCCGGTGTTGTCCAGGCCCGGGTCTTTTCCAGCTGGTGCCCCGGCGACACGATCCAACTAGGTGTATTTCTATACACCATAGAGATGTTAGCATGGGCCACCACTGTGACCACAAATGCAAGTTATTACAGACTAATTCCACACCAGTGGGGTTGTGGCTTGTTCATTCATAGTACTTTGTATATTGTGAACATTTCCCCCCGAGTCATTATTATTTTCAATACTCTGAGATCATCCACTGCCCTTTTTTTCCTATTCTGCCTCAACAAATCCCTACCACAACTACTATCCCACCTCATTGTTCTCACCATTACATAAATGGCTTACTAGCGTCATGGTCACCCCCCCCCTCCCTTATCTCTTCCACCCTCTCATCTTTTCCTATTGCTCCTTCCTTCTCCCCTTCCCCAGCGTGACCTCAGGCGGGTTACTTCCGGTGACCTCAGGAAGGGCGTGACCTGGTCCTCTAATGTATTGGGGGTCAACATTGGATGACCTTCAGTGGTGACACCTGATCTTTGCGGTGCGAGGTTGGTAGAGGGGTTTTAGGGGTTAATAGAGATGAGGGGGAGGGGGTGAGTGTTGAGGAGCGCAGGACTAGAGAGAAGGGGTAGGAGTTAAATAACTTTATTCATGTACAGGTACACATAAATACAGTTATATAAATTAACATACATAGCAGCATATGTGTAGGTTACCTAGGATAACCCCCCGCTTCCAAAAAAAAAAAGTCAATGACTTATTTCCATTGCGGGTCCTTGTAATATCTTATTATTTAAACCTTAAAAGTTAAAACACCTAACTAACTCAACACCACAGCCTGATAATCATAACAATAATTATTAAAGGGGGTGGACAGGTAAGCCAGCGGAAGGCCTCGGTCAGATGACCAAAAGCTCCAGCGGCGGGTCATCATATGACTAACACCCGCGTCAGGAAACAACTGTCCTGTTTTCTGACAACTCTTACCTAACCTAAACCACAGCCTGGCTGACCAGAGAAAAGTTTGAATATGTTAAGTTCCCTCAGGACGACGAGACGTGAGCTCTCTACCTGGAGGGCATTCCGGGGATCGACGTCCCCGCGGCCCGGTCTATGACCAGGCCTCCCGGTGGATCAGGGCCTGATCAACGAGGCTGTTACTAATGGCTGCACGTAGTCCAACGTACGAACCACAGCCCGGCTGATCAGACACTGGCTTTAGGTATCTGTCTAGCTCCCTCTTGAAGATAAGCAGAGGTCTACTGGTAATGCCCCTTATGGTTGGTGGGAGGCTGTTGAACAGTCTTGGGCCCCGGACACTTATTGTGTTTTCTCTTAGGTTATGCAAAATAAGACGTGGTGAAGACTTTATCCTCCGCACGACATCAGAGACCTAGTTAGCCAGGCCTCTTGAGGCTTTGTTAGCCAGGCCTCTTGAGGCTTGGTTAGCCAGGCCTCTTGAGGCTTGGTTAGTCAGGCCTCTTGAGGCTTGGTTAGCCAGGCCTCTTGAGGCTTGGTTAGCCAGGCCTCAGGAGGTGTGACAGAGATGGTAAGAAATGAAGGGACATACACGAGTCATGGGGAGGAATGATTTATATACGATGGGGCGAGGCGTGGGAGGGAGTAGAGAGGGTGATGAATGGGAGTAATGAACATAAAGAAGATGAATTAGACACGGAAGAGAACGAGATGAAGGAGGAGAGACGTAGAAGAATTATGCAGAGTAAGAGGTATAGAAGATTTAGATTTTGCCTCCGTAGTAGCGATTTTATTGTCCACCTCATATTCATCCCTTGGATGATATTGACTGCTCTATTGTGCACCTCATATCCATCCCTTGGATGATAGTGACTGCTCTATTGTGCACCTCATATTCATCCCTTGGATGATAGTGACTGCTCTATTGTGCACCTCATATCCATCCCTTGGATGATAGTGACTGCTCTATTGTGCACCTCATATTCATCCCGTGGATGATAGTGACTGCTCTATTGTGCACCTCATATCCATCCCTTGGATGATAGTGACTGCTCTATTGTGCACCTCATATTCATCCCTTGGATGATAGTGACTGCTCTATTGTGCACCTCATATCCATCCCTTGGATGATAGTGACTGCTCTATTGTGCACCTCATATTCATCCCGTGGATGATAGTGACTGCTCTATTGTGCACCTCATATCCATCCCTTGGATGATAGTGACTGCTCTATTGTGCACCTCATATTCATCCCGTGGATGATAGTGACTGCTCTATTGTGCACCTCATATTCATCCCGTGGATGATAGTGACTGCTCTATTGTGCACCTCATATTCATCCCGTGGATGATAGTGACTGCTCTATTGTGCACCTCATATTCATCCCGTGGATGATAGTGACTGCTCTATTGTGCACCTCATATTCATCCCGTGGATGATAGTGACTGCTCTATTGTGCACCTCATATTCATCCCGTGGATGATAGTGACTGCTCTATTGTGCACCTCATATTCATCCGTGGATGATAGTGACTGCTCTATTGTGCACCTCATATTCATCCCGTGGATGATAGTGACTGCTCATTGTGCACCTCATATCCATCCCGTGGATGATAGTGACTCTCTATTGTGCACCTCATATCCATCCTGGATGATAGTGACTACTCTATTGTGCACCTCATATCCATCGTGTGGATGATAGTGACTGCTCTATTGTGCACCTCATATCCATCCCTTGGATGATAGTGACTATATTGTGCACCTCATATCCATCCCTTGGATGATAGTGACTACTCTATTGTGCACCTCATATCCATTCCTTGGATGATAGTGACTGCTCTGTTGTGCACCTCATATCCATCCCTTGGATGATAGTGACTGCTCTATTGTGCACCTCATATCCATCCCGTGGATGATAGTGACTGCTCTATTGTGCACCTCATATCCATCCCGTGGATGATAGTGACTGCTCTATTGTGCACCTCATATCCATCCCGTGGATGATAGTGACTGCTCTATTGTGCACCTCATATCCATCGTGTGGATGATAGTGACTGCTCTATTGTGCACCTCATATCCATCCCGTGGATGATAGTGACTGCTCTATTGTGCACCTCATATCCATCGTGTGGATGATAGTGACTGCTTTATTGTGCACCTCATATTCATCCCGTGGATGATAGTGACTGCTCTATTGTGCACCTCATATCCATCCCGTGGATGATAGTGACTGCTCTATTGTGCACCTCATATCCATCCCGTGGATGATAGTGACTGCTCTATTGTGCACCTCATATCCATCGTGTGGATGATAGTGACTGCTCTATTGTGCACCTCATATCCATTCCGTGGATGATAGTGACTGCTCTATTGTGCACCTCATATCCATCCCGTGGATGATAGTGTCTGCTCTATTGTGCACCTCATATCCATCCCGTGGATGATAGTGACTGCTCTATTGTGCACCTCATATCCAACGTGTGGATGATAGTGACTGCTCTATTGTGCACCTCATATCCATCGTGTGGATGGTAGCGCTATATGGATATGCAAAAGACATCAGAGGATAGCGTGATAAGGGAAGGATAGTAGGGAAGGATAGTAGGGAGGGATAGAAGGGAGGGATAGTAGGGAAAGAAGAAACTGTCTCAGGACATGCCAGCGAGGTGATATATGGGAGGAAGTAGTCCTCTTGTCCTGCCGTGGTGCGTGTCCTGCCAGGGGAAGACATGTGTGGGTATGAGATGGATCTGTAGGCCTACTGCACTGCTTCTCTCCTTTCATATAACTGTAATAATAATAATAATAATAATAATAATTATTATTATTATTATTATTATTATTATTATTATTATTATTATATGTATTTCATTTGTTGCATGATCCGAGGAAGGTATCCCTATATTTCATAACCCCCGTCCCCTGTACTTCAGTGCAGCGAAAGGTATAGTGCAGTGTGAGGTACAAGACTGTACCTCACACTGAGCTAAGCAGTCACAAATTCACTATCTCAGTTTCTTCTTCAAAAAAAAAAAATTTGGACATACTCAACCCAACACGTTTTTGCAAAACGCTCCTCTGGACGTGTTTGCTTGGACTTCATCCTTTTTGCTGCAACATTGCAAGGTCCTGACGTGTTGACTGCAACACGAAGGGCCTAGACCTATCATTCAACTTCCCGTGGTTGTTTTGCATCTTGTATCGCTTGTTCGCGATTTATATATATATATATATATATATATATATATATATATATATATATATATATATATATATATATATATATATATATATCATAAATTCTTAAAAACTTTACACCAAGATAACAGAGCTCACCAGGAATTAAAATTCTGCAGCCCCCCCCCATCTTCATGAACAGTGACAAGCTAATCAACCTGGAGGGCATTCCGGGGGTCAACGCCCCCACGGCCCGGTCCATGACCAGGCCTCCTGGTGGATCAGGGCCTGATCAACGAGGCTGTTACCACAGCCCGGCTGATCCTGCACCTACTTTAAGTATCTGTCCAGCTCCCTCTTGAAGACAACCAGGGGCCTATTGGTAATTCCTCTCATGGCTGGTGTTAGGGTGGACAAATCTCAAATGCAATAAACCTGGATCACAGTCTCACTTCGCTACATGCATAGACACGTGCAGAGATCCCAGGACAGAGCCACCATGAAGGGTTGTTTAATAAGTTTAATTTCAGTGATCAGAAGTGTCACTGGGATCAAAGAACTGTGAGGCAGTCAGTGGGAAACAGTCGTAAACAACCTAAACCCACACCAGTTCATGGCAAACCTGAATGCGTAAGCTTGCAAGGCATGCACAAAATATGTTCCATTGAGAAATCCAAAAAAAATATCAGGCATTGAAAGCGAAGAGGAATGTGTAAAAGAAGAATAAACAAGAAACAATGGTTTTAGAATGAAAAGATAATGTACAGCGAAAGATTTCCGATATAGAACAGTAACTAAAAAAAAAAAAACATACTACGGGTGGGGTTCGAATGCGCGATCAGAGAGTCTCAAAACTCCAGACCGTCGCGTAAGCCACTGGGCCAACTGGCTTCAATAAAATTCGTCCAACTAGGATGAGACTCTCTGATCGGGGGTTCGAACCCCACCCGTGGTATGGTTTGTTTGCAATCGTGTCATTACGATTTCATGGGTCAGAAACTAAAACATTCCTACCAAACACAAGAATAACATAAGGAACAGAAAAAAATACGTTCAGGAAATAACATACAAACCTAAATTATTATACAAATTTACAAACTTCAAATTAAGAATCACCCTTGAAATCGGCCCACTACTGGCAGGTGGTTCATACAGTGACGATGAACAAGAAATGAATGCGATCTTGAAAGACAAGTATGAATTAAAATGCAGATATTCCCTAAACACCAGGAGAGCGGAGGTTCCAAAATGTTTCATTATCCCACCTGACAAATCTTATATCTAACATTAGCACTTATCTTGAATTTAAAAGGGAAATTGAAAACATGGCCCCACATACAGCACTGGGACTAGACTTATGGAACTCTGTTCACAAAGGCATGAAAACTACCACTATCACGAGCACTCAATATACTTTCCAGGAGCACCTTAGATGTAGGACAAATAAATCTCAGAGCTCCTAAAAAAAAGTGCAGACAGTTCCTGTGCAAATAAACCTGGCAAAAAAGAGATATAGACCAGTAGCAATAACATCAAGCATAATAAAAAATCTTTGAGGGTCGTGGGATGCCAAACTACTAATTTTATGGAAAAACGTGACCTGCGCAACCAAGTCAGTATGGGTTTAGAGCAGGAAAATCATGCTTGTCACTAGAGGATCATTAGTACATAATTACGGAGGCTTTGGAAGAATCCAAAAATGGAGATGTGTATACAGACTTCACTAAAGCATTTAGCAAATGATCATAGAGTGAGAGTGCATAAAATAAGATGAATAACTATAACAAAAAAGTAGGCAAATATATTTACAATTCTCTAACGAACAGAACAGAAAAAGAAACTAAACAATGCAAAAATGTACCATTAGCAAAGTAAAAAACTCAATTGTCCCAAGGCACGCTCCTAGTGCCTCTCTTATTTTTAATTCTCATGGCAGACTTAGACAAAACACGAACAACTTTGTATCATATTCAGCAGACAACACAATTATCATGAAAGTCACCACGACAGAGGCACCGAAAACTTGCAAGAGGTAAACATAATATGATTTTTTAATGGTGACAAATACCAGTTTCTCAGATATGGAAAGAATGAAGATCTCAACAGAAACATTGTATTCAAAACACAGAAGAGTCAACCCACAGAACGAAAATGACATGTAGAAGACCTGCAAATGATGTGAAAGCAAGGAGAATGATGAGGGTAATGATAAGGACTTTGAAAACAATATGAATAATATCACTGGTAACATTATTCAAATAACTTGTGCTCTCTCGTTCGTAATACTCTTCAGTGATGACGCCGCCGTTGAGAACTGGTGACCGTGGACCGGAAACAACAGTGTTTACAGCTTACATAGAACTAGTTAAGTAATTAAACTACTGAGAATGCCTCAAAGAACGGAAATTGAACACTCTGGAAAGAATGCAAGAAAATAAGTGATAATATACACATGGAGGATACTGGAAGGCCTAGTCCCAAATTTGCACACAACCAATGTACCGGAATGAAAAATATGGGAGGAATTGTAAAATAGACCATACCTTTACCTTTGACCATACCTTTGAAGAGTTTTAGAGTTTATCTACTCTCTGAGCCCGGTCATGGGCCAGGCTCGTCTGGTGCTTGCCTGGTCAACCAGGCTGTTGCTGCTGGAGGCCTGCTGCCCCACATATCCATCACAGCTGGTTGATCTGGAACCCGGTGAAGATACTTATCCAGTTTCCTCTTGAAGGCTTCTACACTGGTTCCAGCCGTGTTTCGGATATCTTCTGGTAAGATGTTGAATAGTCTGGGACCCCGGATGTTAATACAGTGCTCCCGTATTGTCCCCACCGCAACCCTGCTCCTCACTGGGTTTATTTTACACTTCCTCCCATATCTCTCACTCCAGTATGTTGTTATGGTAGGGAAGCCACGAGGACAATACGAGAATACTACATCAACATCCGTGGGCCTAGACTTTTCAACCTGCTGCCAGCAGATATTTGAAAAATTACTGAAACAAATGTAGATTTCAAGTGGAAAATTGATCACTATCTCCGCGGTATGCCCGATCAACCAGGCTATGATTGATGTGTGGGCCGGCTGACTGCCAGTAGCAACAGCCTTGTGGGACAACTATATAAATACATCCCAGATAAATCGTCAGTGAGATTACACTCTCTCCCCCCAAAAAAAAAATAGATTCAAGATTTATTGCTATAATTTTAACCCTTTGGTATTCCTGAGTAGAATTTTTGAAGATATTTTGAGGGATATTTTGAGGAACTGTTAAATAATGAAGATAGGAAAGGTGTGATTTCGTGCATTGGAAAGGGAGGTATAACATCTTGTAGGAGTGAGGAAGAGCCAGTTGTGAGTGTGGGAAAACTGTGAGGCAGTGAGTAGAATGAAAGGGGGTAAAGCAGCTGTGATTGATGGGATAAAGACAGAAATGTTGAAAGCAGGTGAGGATATAGTTTGGAGCGGTTAATGTTTTTTTTTTAAAAAATGTATGGAAGAGGATAAGGTACCTAGGGATTGGAAGAGAGAATACATAGTTCCTTTGTATAAAGGAAAAGGGGACAAAAGAGTGTAAAAATGATAGGGGAATAAGCCTGTTGAGTACACCTGGTAAAGTGTATGGTAGACTTATTATTAGAGGATTTTATGGCATTTATGGATTTGGAAAAGGCGTATGATAGGATAGATAGGGAGGCAATGTAGCAGATGTTGCAAATGTATGGAATAGGAGGTAGGTTACTGAAAGCAGTGAAGAGTTTTTACGAGGATAGTGAGGCTCTTGTTAGAGTATGTAGGAGAGAGGGAGATTATTTCCCAGTAAAAGTAGGCCTTAGACAAGGATATGTGATGTCACCATGGTTGTTTAATATATTTATAGATGGGGTTGTAAGAGAAGTGAATGCGAGGGTGTTGGAAAGAGGTCTGGGATTAAAAGATAAAGAATCTAACACAAAGTGGGATTTGTCACAGTTGCTTTTTGCTGATGACACTGTGCTTTTGGAAGATTCTGAAGAGAAGTTGCAGAGGTTGGTGGACCAGTTTGGTAGAGTATCTAAAATAAGGAAAATAAAGTGAACAAAGGAAAGAGTAAGGTGATGAGGATAAAAAATATAGGTAATGTAAGATTGGAGTACCACCACTACGTAGTGCCACTGAGTGCCACCACCACGTAGTGCCACTCTGAGCTACATTAATTTCTGACACTTTTCGGAATTCATCAAAAGGGGCTCAGAGAACTTTTATTTATTATTTATCTTTGAATTATATTAAAAATTCCGAGGAATCAGTGGATCAAGAAGGTGACTCAGCCCCTTGACTGTTGTTGCTGCTTGTGTTGCTGTTGTCACTGATTGTGTTGCTGCTACTATTGCTTGTGTTTTTGCTGCATGTGTTGCTACTGCTGCTTGTGTTACTACTGCTGCTTGTGTTGCTGCAGCTTCATGTGATGCTGCTGCTTGCGTTACTGCTGCTGTTGCTTGTATTGATGGTGTTTCTTGTGTTCTTTCCACTGCATGTGTTACTGCTGCTACTGCTTGTGTTGCTTGTGCTGCTTGTATTGCTGGTGCTTCTTGTGTTCTTGCTGCTGCTTGTGTTGCTGCTGCTGCTGCTTGTGTTGCTGGTGCTCCTTATGTTGCTGGTTCTGGTGTTGCTTGTGTTGCTGCTGCTGCTTGTGTTGCTGGTGCTGCTTATGTTGCTGGTTCTGGTGTTGGTTGTGTTGCTGCTGTTGCTTGTATTGCTGCTCTTGCTTGTGTTACTGCTGCTGCTTGTGTTATTGTTGCCGATTGTGTTGCTGCTGCTTGTGTTGCTGCTGCTGCTGCTCGTGTTACTGGTGCTTGTATTGCTGCTGCTGCTTTATGTGATGCTAGTACTTGTGTTGCTGTTGCTCGTATTGCTGTTTCTTGTGTTGCTTCATCTTGAACCGATGTTTCTACTCACAGAACTGGTGTTGCTGGTCCTTGAACTGGTGTTGCTGGTCCTTGAACTGGTGTTGCTGTTCCTTGAACTGGTGTTGCTGTTACTTGAACTGGTGTTGCTGTTCCTTGAACTGGTGTTCTTCTCCAGTTGGTCTCATGATGAATCACTGGAACCAGATCTTTGTTCCATCAAGGACAAGTTTAACTGATGAACAAAACTCACAACAATGTTGCTGGAGCAGCTCACAAAAAACTCATACCTTGGGCAAGAAATTTCAGACGACATTTCGGTCCGTCCTGAATCAATGCTGGACCTAAACGTCGTTGATAGTTTTCTCTCCAATGTACTCATTTACCTCTGCAGGAAAATACGTAACATTTTATGAGAGTGAACATAGATAAGAGTAAGGTGATAAGGGTATCAAACGATTTAGATAAAGAAAAATTGGATATCACATTGGAGAGAGGGATTATGGAAGAAGTAAATGTTTTCAGATATTTGGGAGTTGACGTGTCAGCGGATGGGTTTATGAAGGATGAGGTTAACCATAGAACTGATGAAGGAAAAAAGGTGAGTGGTGTGTTGAGGTATCTGTGGAGACAAAAAACGTTATCCATGGAGGCAAAGAAGGGAATGTACGAAAGTATAGTGGTACCAACACTCTTATATGGGTGTGAAGCATGGGTTGCAAATGCTGCAGTGAGGAGGCGGCTGGAGGCAGTGAGATGTCCTGTCTAAGGGCAATGTGTGGTGTAAATATTATGCAGAGAATTTGGAGTGTGAAAATTTGGAGAAGGTGTGGAGTTACTAAAAGTATTAGTCAGAGGGCTGAAGAGGGGTTGTTGAGGTGGTTTGGTCATTTAGAGATAATGGAACAATGTAGAATGACTTGGAGAGCATATAAATCTGTAGGGGAAGGAAGGCCGGGTAGGGGTTGTCCTAGAAAATGTTGGAGGGAGGGGGTAAATGAGGTTTTGTGGGCGAGGTGCTTGGACTTCCAGCAAGCGTGCGTGAGCGTGTTAAATAGGAGTGATTGGGGACAAATGGTTTTTGGGACCTGACGAGTTGTTGGAATGTGAGCAGGGTAACATTTTGTGAAGGAATTCAGGGAAACCGGTATGCTCTCTGCCAATCCCTAGGTACCTTCCCCTATTTCATACATTTATTAAATAAAAGTACCAACCATTCTAAAACTGTATCTCCAAATGCTTTTAACATTTCTGTCTTGATCCCATTAATCCCAGCTGCTTTTTATCCTTTCACTCTACCCACGTCCTCAAGAACCTTCCCTACTCACATCTCGCTCTTCCTCACTCCTAAAGGATGTTATACTTCCCTGGTTAATGCAAGGAATCACAGCTTCCCTATCTTCTTCAACATTTGATGAATATTTAAAATATTCCCTCCATCTTCCCGATACCTCCAACTCCCCATCTAATAACTCTTCTGTTCTTAACTGACAAATACATTCGTTATCTATGAATATATATGAATATCAATGCCAATATGACGAATATACAGCGAAGACAAAGTCAGCTGTAATATTTTCAAGGTCGTATAAAAGTACTAGCTGTGGTGATACATACAGTGTACTGTGCATGTAGTGATCCATACAGTATACTGTGTGTCAGGTTAAGCTGACAGTGTTTGGATGTGTTGCAAATGGCATCCTTCGGTTTTCATTTTTCTTGCTGATTTTATCGTTTCTTGATCTGAGGTAAGTCGGATTAGCGCACCACGAACGTGCTTACAAGAACAACTGGGGGTTTCACTCCCTCCTTCACTCCCTACCACATTCCCTCCCTCCCTTACTCTTCTCTCTCTGTCTCTCTCTCTCCATGTACATACGTTCATAGCAACAGTACACATACCGACTGGTATATATCTTAGTGTGTATACACTAAGAGGGAGGAGACCTATATTATCCACACATCTTTAACACCTCTTAAATATACTAGAGACTAAATGTATAACAGAGAGGGATCCCCGTATTGCCCAACCCCAGTCCCCTCTACCTTAATGCACACGACTGGAACAGTACAGAGTGCTGCATAAGTTTGTAATGCTGTTAAATATTAGCGTTGAAATTTTGAAGCGAATCAGAAGAGGCGTTTACAAGTGTCCCGTGGCTAGGTTGGTAGCACAGTCAACTCACACACTGAGTGTCCGTGGATCGATTCCCGGCATGGGTGGAAACGTTGGGCTTGTTTGCTTACACCTGCTGCCCCTGTTTACCTAGCAATAAGCAGGTACCTGAGTGTTAGTCGACAGTTGTGGGTGGCATCCTAGAGGGTGGTAGTATAACTTAGAACTGGGCTTTGCAATGAGCTGAGGTTGGATAACAGCTCTTGGCCTGTAAAATTGATTTATGTAAAAAAAAATCATATAGAAATTACTATCCCCCATTCCCTCAATAAAAATGGAAATTAAGACATATATTGCCCTTTTATTAACACACACACACACACCCAGGAACTATGACTCGACCCTTGCAACCACAACTAGGTGAGTACACACCAAACACACCAAGTGCCTTTTCGACAAGTGCCTCGACAAAATAGTAACTAACACACACATCACATACACTCAAAACAAACATACAATAGAGTGTGTATTGTGTATAGTCATACTGTGACAATACACACTTGGTAACCACTTGACTCACATTCCCATCCAGTTAAAAACACCGTTGGTGTTCAGAAGTAGTTGTTGTTATTGGTCGCTTTTATTGGTTGTTCGTTGTTGATCGCTGTTATTGGTTATTAGTTATCGATGTTCGTTATTGGTCGTTCTTATTGGTTGTCATTAGTTATTGATTTTCGTTAATGGTTGTTATTGGCTGCTGTTACTGGACGTTTTTATTGTTGTTATTGTTCGTTGTTATTGGTGGTCGTTTTTGCTGGCCCACGGCCGGGCTCCGAGAGTAGACTTGAAACTCGCCAAAGGTATATCAAAGATCACATCCAACGAGGCCATACAAGGTCCCATCTAGTGAGGTCACACGCGGTCACATCTAGTGACGTCACATGTGGTCACATCTAGTGAGGTCACATGTGGTCACATCTAGCGAGGTCACATGTGGTCACATCTAGTGAGGTCAAACGTGGTCACACCTTTGATATGTTTCGAGTCTTTCTGCTTGAGCCCGGCCCTAGACCAGGTTTGTTTGGTGCTAGCCTGGTCAACCAGGCTTTTGTTACCGACCCACTGACCAAGATCCATCACAGCCTGGTTGACCAGGCACATGGTGAAGATACTTGTACAGTTTCCTTTTAAAGACTTCATTACTTATCCCAGCAATGTTTCTGATATATTATGCTAACATAAATAGTCTGGGGCCACGGATGTTGATACAATGTTCTCTTATTGTGTCCACGGCGACCCTGCTTTTCACTGAGTTTAGTTTACACTTCCTTTTAAATTTCTCACTCCAGTATGTTGTTATGGCAGTGTGTAGATTTGGGACCAGGCCCTCGAGTACTTTCCAGGTATATATTATCATCTCTCTTTGCTCTAGTGAGTACATGTTCAAGACTTTAAAGCGTTCCCAGTAATTTAAATGCTCTATTGGCTCTGTGCGGGCTGTAAATGATCTCTGTATTTGTTCCAGCTCTGATATTTCTCCTGCCCTGAACGGGGCACTGAGCAATATTCTAAATGAAAGATCACATGCGTTTTAAACAGTGTCACCGTTGTCACTATTTTCCTTGTTTTGAAAGTTCTCATTATCCGCTCCGTCATCTTCCTGGCTGTCGTGACTTTTGCTTTATTGTGATGTTTGAAAGAAAGGCTTTTCATGTGTTCCGTTCATGTTATTTGACGATCACATCTCGCAAGGTCACATCTCACGAGGTCACATCTCGCAAGGACATATCTCACGAGGTCACATTTCACAAGTTCACACGAGGTCACATATTGCAAGGTCGCACTTTCCTAGTGACCTGTTGTTGTACATGAAGGTTAACAAAGGGCTACTTTGATGCTGGTGAAAGGCTCTTGAAACGAGAAATTTCAGCTAGCCTCCCCTTCCTTGGATCATACCTGATAAACTCATTTCTCAGACGCTGTATGACCCTCCCCTCCCTTCTGTTCCCCTCCCTGTGGGTTTAGCGCTACCTGGATGATTCTCCGAAGTGAGTGTAACTCACTTGTCCACTTTCATACACACTCTTAATCTCTCCCTCGTACACAAACACACACACACACACACACACACACAAACACAAACACACACACACAAACACACACACACACACACACACACACACACACACACACACGTGAGGTAGTGGAGACAGCAACCATACATAGCTTTAAGACGAGGTATGATAAAGCTCATGGAACAGGGAGAGAGAGGACCTAGTAGCGATCAGTGAAGAGTCGGGGCCAGGAGCTGAGTCTCGACCCCTGCAACCACAAATAGGTGAGCACAAATAGGTGAGTACACACACACACAGGTGGGAGGTAATAAGTACTGAGAGGCAACGTAATTACTAACAAGCAATCATGACCTACTGAGATGGAAGACCAGTGACCCAGGTGAATGTAAGTCCTTAGAGAGAGAGAGAGAGAGAGAGAGAGAGAGAGAGAGAGAGACAGACAGATACAGATAGACAAACAGAGAGGGTTAGTTACCTGTGTGTATATACTTACTAAAACAC
This sequence comes from Cherax destructor, assembly GCA_009830355.1. Taxonomy (NCBI): domain Eukaryota; kingdom Metazoa; phylum Arthropoda; class Malacostraca; order Decapoda; family Parastacidae; genus Cherax; species Cherax destructor. The sequence goes on along the minus strand of WNWK01002020.1, from coordinate 34,444 downwards.
ACATACATCTCTTGGTATATACACAGATACACATCTCACCGAGTAATTTGGACTTTCTTCAGAGACTTAGAGAAGGGGAAAAGGGATATGATAAACATGTACTAACAGAAAGCTGGAATAAATAAAGGGGGGTATAAATAATGTGGTGACTGTGGCAATACCACTGTGAAAAATAGTTATAACAATAACCATAATTTTTAAAAAGGTGGACCGGTAAGCCAGCGGAAGGCCTCGGTCAGATGACCAAAAACTCCAACGGCGGGTCATCATATGACTAAGACCCGCGTCAGGAAACACTTGTCCTGTTTCCTGACAAACCTTACCTAACCTTACCTAGTAATTGAGGACTCGCAGCAACAGATTCAAGACATGTATGTTTATCCCTTGAGAAGCGATACAGGAAAACACTAGTTTGACATTAGACTTGTAGAAGAGTAGAACGAACTGTCAAAGAACGTCATGAGAGTTCTGTATAGCTTTACCTTGGATAAGTACGTGAGTGAGATCGGTCTGATGTAGGTAAGACGTGTCCATGAAGATAAGACATGCAAAGTAATAGGATATTTACTGAGAATACGTTTCGCTCACAGGAGCTTCAGGAGTACAATACTGAAAAGAAGAATTAGACAAACTTGCAACACCTGGGTATCTTAATTCGGAGCTGTTTCTCCAGCCAGTGGGTTTTTTCGATTCAGTACCGAGATGATATACGAAGGCAGTGGAAAATGAGGCAATCAGTCCCATGGCCTTGCAGAACTATATAAAAAAGACAGTGGAAGATGAGGTAATCAGTCCCTTAGTCTGGAAAACAGTGTTCAGTGCCTTCGTTTTGATGGACCTAGTTTCTCATCTTGTTGGTATTGTATACCAATATTGTAATAAGACTGAGACGAGAATAAACGGAGAGCAGGAGAGGTGTGGTCAAGGGCAGACGGGTGTGACCACTGTGACTGCAGTATCTTAGCGGAGCCGAGTTAATTTAGTCATAACTTCTGAAGTAATGAAGTTACCAGTGTTCTGGGGGACAGTGCTGGTTTCTGCACGAACGTCTTCCAGACGTCGACGTTCGTGTAAGGACCGAATCAGGAAGAAAACCATCAGATCATAAGAAGTTAAAGCAAGAGGATACGTAATCCCATGTTCAGGATGTGAAAAGTAACACGTAGGATAGATTTCCAGACACCTGTAGGTGAAACACACGCAATTGGTCAAGACTTTAGGACTGATGAAACACTCGTGGCGAAACGTTTCCTTAATAAATGTCTCGTTCAGTGCATAAGTGTTTTTTACTTACAGTCTGTCAGTATCACCATACTAGTTCCATCTTTTTAGAAGCCTGGAACAAGGTGTAAAAGAACACATGTAGGCGAGGAACAGAGACGACTGGAACAGTAATTCTCGCAACAACCACCTTATAAACTTTAATGAGGCCAGACAGATCATCAGTGAGGTGCACCTACACCAATGACAATTAAATACACCACTTACACCACTGGTAGCTTCACTATTTCAAACGTTTTGACGAAACTGATTCTATGTCGCCAAAACACTGCAATCTGAGTAGTGGTCCACCCGCTCTGTACCTGACCTCACCTCTCCTGACCTGTTTATTCTCTCCTCTGTATTGGAATAAGGCTCTTGTGAGTGAAACGTCTCTTCATTAAATTTCCTAGTAATACACATGTGTCTCATTTACATATGTATTGACGTTTAATTACATCTTTCAGCAAGGACCTGCCTAGCATAGGCCAGTAGACCTATGGCAGTGTTCCTGTGGTATGTATACTAATATACATCGTAGTATATATTCACTGAGAGATACACTCTTCCCAATGTATATAGTACATATAAACTGAAAGATACACTCGATGCATATAAACTAGAGAGGTTTATAATTATCTGTGAGCGACCTATTATCAGTGAGGAATGCGCAACAGGCATTCAGTTTAATCACCAGCGTCACTCATTCGACAAAAAACAAAATGCTTAACAGAGCTTGGGTTTAATTCATGAGGAGCTACAGATAAATGAACATCTTTTCCATAATCTCTGGTGACTCAGGCCAGCCCAGCCGATGACTGTCACCCAACAAAGAAGTCATTATAGTATTTTTATATTCCATATCATACTTGGTCCTTTGCCCTAACGATGCTCATTCTCCCGGCAGGCGGCCTGCCCGCCTGGCTAACAAGTCACCATCATCTTTCGCCTAAATTTGCTGACACTTATAGGCAATGACGTGGGATGAATATAGATAGGGACTGTGGAATGTGTGAAAATAAATATTTTGAATAGTTTTACCTACTGTATGAATATGATTTGTGGAATATGAGAGAGAGTTGGTGACGAAAGTGCCAAGTTGATAATAAAAGTGTCAGAATGATAACGTTGGAAATGGAATATTTTTAAAGTGCTGAATAACAAAACAATTCTAGTGTTTTGTAAGCAATGCAAAAAACTAATAATAAATATGTTTATGTACAAGGTACACAAGCCTAGCTGTGTCGTGTGGGTTCTTGATGGATTTGGTAATAAACACAAACGTAGCTTGGCTTAGTAACTTGTATATTAGTGGAAAAAATATGGGAGAGCACCAGAGCCTAACTTGTCTGTCTCTATACTCTGCTCTGAACTGAAGCCAGTGGGCGAGAGACGCCCACGGCATTCAAAGGGTGACCCATGACATCATACTGGGTCAGCAGAAAGACTAGTAACGGTCGGTGATCACGTGGGAGGCTGTGACTCAGTAATGGTTATACTAAACTACTACTGACAGCTCGGCCATGTTACATATGGTGTCTCGACATACAGCTAATACAAACTAGAAGCGACAGGCGTATGGCTCTGGGCTGATTCTATACAATGTCAAAGTACACAACAGTTGAACATTATAACTATACATAAGGATATTATTGGGATGACAATGTCATGTCTGAGTTTACCAAAACTATTATCCAGAGGGCTGAGGACGGGTTATTGAGATGGTTTGGACATGTAGAGAGGTTGGATCAAAATAGAATGACTTTGAGAGTGTATAAATCTGTAGTGGAGGGAAGGCGAGGTAGGGATCGGCCTAGGAAAGGTTGGAGGGAGGGGTAAAGGAGGTTTGTGTGTGAGGTGCTTGGACTTCCAGCAAGCGTGCATGAGCGTGTTAGATAGGAGCGAATGGAGACAAATGGTTTTTAGGACTTGACATGCTGTTGGAGTGTGAGCAAGGCAACATTTATGAAGGGTTTCAGGGAAACCGGCAGGCCGGACTTGATTCCTTGAGATGGGAAGTACAGTGCTGGCATTCTGAAGGAGGGGTGTTAATGTTGCAGTTTTGTAGCTGTAGTGTAAGCAAGCCTCTGGCAAGACAGTGATGGAGTGAGTGATGATGAAAGTTTTTCTTTGTGGGAAACGGCCAATGTGTTAATAAAAAAAAATTATTGGGATGGAAATTAATGTAATGGATCTTATTGTAATGCATTACATGGTATATCACAATTCATAGGAATTAATAGACTCAACGGTGGGATTATACAATAAAAATGATAAAAAAAAATGATCGATCGATCTGTATTCATGTGACCTACGGATTCTGAGAAATATATTTACAAAGAAGGAAGTGTTTAACAGAAAAGGCAGACTTGGTGCACTCAAATCTAGTACTGTTAAATCTCAGAATTCGGAGAGAACGTGAACACAAAAAAAAAAAATCTTGAATAATACTAAGTTGACATAGTAATATAAAGTTGAAATATATATTAAAATTTATTATTCGTCTATACAGGTTATTAACATTTAACCCCAACTCTGCTAGGGTGAGATTGACATATGCAGAATGGTTATCATCTCTGGGAGGATCAAACTCTGTTGCAATGGGTAACTTAATTTGAGGTTGAGGAAGATCTAAATTGGTATTTACAAATGATACTTGAGGATTTCTCAATACATGTCGCGTACGTAGGGAATAACAATATTCAGGTTGATCGTCTGACTGATTATTAGAGGTAGAGGGTACAGCATCAGAAGGCTTATCAGGGACCTCGTCCTCATTGCATACTAACTTCAAATGATCTAAATGCGATTCTTTATACTGACCAGTACTGACTTCTCTAACCTTATACTTATTGCCATAAATATGTTCAACTACTCGATAAGGACCAACAAACTTTTGATCAAGCTTGGGCATTGCAGACATTTTGTTAAAGTTAGTCAGCATAACTCTCGAACCTACTTTAATTTTGGTCGGTTTTGCTTGAGTATTAGTGACTCTTGTAAACTCTGCTGTTGATTTATGAAGTGTTTCACGGATCCTTCTAAAAACACTTTGAGCTAAGCTGGTACGAGTTGCTATGAAATCATCAGGATTGTAATTTGGTTTCGGATTAGAATATAACAACTCATAAGGCAAACGCTTATCGACACGTACAATGCATAATGTGGAGTGTCACCTATAGAAGCATTGTAAGCATAATTTATTGCACACTGAACATCAGGTATAACTTCATCCCAGGTTGCACTATTGGGATTGATAGTGGCTCTCAAGACATCAAGTACTTTCTTATTAGTTCTTTCTGCTAAACCATTATTTGCAGGATGGTGAGGAACAATGGTTGATTTAAAGATCTTGTACAAAGTACACAAATTTTCAAGAATCTCATTACAGAATTCACCTTCATTATCTGTTACTAGGGACTTAGGAGTTGTATGTCTGCAGATTATATGTATTTTAAATGTTTTAGCTACTGTCTCGGCAGTCTTATCTGCAATAGGAACTAACTCACAATATCTGGCGAAATGATCAACCATAACACACAGATGTTTGTTGCCCTGGAGAGAACATTGGAAATTAGTTAACAGATCTAGCGCAACTCTTTCCCATGGTTTGCTAGGAGTTGGATACACCTGGATTTTATTAGGACCAGTAACATTGCCTTTATGTTGCATACAGACACTACATTTCTTAACATACTCAGAAATATCAGTTGTCATACGAGGCCAGAAGTATTTCAATCTGGCTTGTTTTACAGAACGATCCATACCAGGGTGTGTGACACCTGGTACATCATGAACTAGCTGTAAGGTTACATTCACTAGTGACTGTTTAATTACTAACTGGTATTCCCTTCTACTAGGAGTACCCAGCTCGGCTGTTCAATACAGTAATTCTGGTTCATGACAAAGTCACTGATGGGTGCTGGTGGCTTCACAGTAAGAATAAGATCTTCCTGGAGCAGGAATCGAATCACACCAGACCACATGGGATCTGTTCTTTGAGCATTCTTTACGTCCTCAGCACTAAATGGAGGATCTGCAGTTACTATACTAACATGTCACAATAAAGTATATGCAACTACATTTGACTTGCCAGGTAAATGTTCAAAGGTAGGGTTGAACTCTTGGATAGTCAACGACCATCTGGCTAGTCTTCCAGTAGGTTGTTTGTTCTGGAATAAAGGTATCAGTGGGGCATGGTCTGTCAAGACATGAACAGAGTACTGATATGTAATGTCTCAGAAGTGCTTTAAAGACCATACTATTGCTAAGGCTTCTTGCTCAGTTATTGTATAATTACGTTCAGCCTTTATAAGGACTTGGCTAGCAAATGCAACTGTGTTGTACAGTGGATCCTCAGTTTTCATACAGCTCCCAACTAGAACAATTATGTAAGTGTATTTTTGTAAGTGTATTTTTGGGGTCTGAAATGGACTAATCTAATTTACATTCATCCTTATGGGAACAAATTCGTTTGGTAACCGCACTCGAGCAGCATTCTGGAAAGAATTATCTACAAAAACTGAGGGTCCACTGTACTTGCTGCCGGGCTTCTGAGCTAGGACGGCACCTATGCCAATAGAACTAGCATCAGTTGTTAGGTAGAAAGGCTTAGAAAAATCTGGAAATTTCAAAATTGGAGCAAATGTTAGCTTTTCTTTGAAAGTTTGAAATGCTCTTTCTTGACGGAAGGTCCAAACGAATGGAGCATCTCTCTTAATTAAGCTGCTATGGAAGAAAAATTAGCAATGAAAGATCTATAAAAACCTGCTAAGCCCACAAAGGATCTTACGGCATCAGCGGTTTTGGGAGATGGAAAATTTAATACTGCCGTTATTTTACTTTGGTCAGTCATAAGCCCCTTGTTATGCAGAGCATTTCGAGAAAATTAGGTCAATTTTGCACCTAGGATGCGACCCACACCAGTCGACTAACACCCAAGTACCTATTTTACAGATAGGTGAACATGGACAATAGGTGCCTTAAGGAAACATGTCCTAATGTTTCCAACCATACTGGAGATCGAACCCCAGACCTCAGTGTGTGAGTTGAGTGTGCCAGCAATCGAGCTACGGGACACCTTGATCACTATTATTATTATTATTATTATTAAGGGGAGAGTAGCTCCAGTTCCTTGAATCAAGAGACCTTCACTATCATCACCACACGTCCTTCACTCTGTTTGCCCAGGCCCGGTGTGCTTCCTTGAGTAGTTCCAAGAATAGTTAACTCATCCCACGCACGACACAAGGATGTGAAGTTCTGTTGGTGTCCCTGGCTAAATTTGTGTCACTGGCCATGATGATAGCCCAGGAAATGAACTTGTGGAGGCAGAGGCAAAGGGTGTTGTAGCGAGCCCACTCTGCAGAAAGACTTACAGTGACTTTTTGAGCCATATCTAAAGATATGTCCTTGGGAAGTAGTGAGCCCAGTGGGTCCTGAATTCTGTGAACAAGTTATAGAGGGTTTGGCAGGACATAAGTGTTTGACCCACCTCCTTCAACAGGAATCGTCACTTTCACACGAATCTTTGTTGCCTGAGGATCGAAAACACTCTCCCACAGTTACCTCTTCAGAGGTGCTCCTGCCCCCCAGCTTGCCCACGACCTTGTTCTTTCCGCCTTCATCACAGCTTAGATAATTACCAAAGTTACATGCAGGTTACCTGTAGTTGCTTCCGGAGGTCACCAGCCCCGCGGTTCAGTCCAAGACCAGACCTTCAGTTTGCTGGCCTGAGTTGTTCTAGTGAGTTTTGAGCTATATCCAGATCGAGCTAACTGTAGGGACCTCGGGGAAATTTTCAGGGGAGTCCTTTGACATTAATAATTGAGTTTTAACTTATGCTGGTTATTTTAACCTGGTATGATAGTATTTGGGTTTATTGTTTTATTCACATTGGTTGCTTTCATTGTTTATTTTTTATTGTGTATGTTGCATAGAATTTTTCTAGTGGTAACAGCGCCGAGTTATCTACACAAACTGTTCTTTAATTAGTACAACTACGACTGCTACAACTGTTGGCTTCTATATATGTACATATTTTATTCAATATTATATCGAAAAGTTATTTTTATTAGTAGCTAAGGCGAAAATATTATTCTTTTTTAGTATTATTTTTATACGTTTAGTCACATAATTAGATCGAAAGTTTTACCCACTACAGTTTCAGTGGTGGGAAATTCGAGGTTCTCATTGGCTGTTCCTCTCAGCTACACCGCTTGTTCGCTCGTCTGCCAATTGTGGTGCATTCTGGGACGTGTGTCAGGCTCGGAGCAGACGTCATGCTGGCTTCTGCTGCAGTCACTCTCTGTGGCGACGTCCACTATGACGAAATGCTCTGCATAACCAGGGCGCTACATGTGTTTTATTGTCATCCAAATTTATTATTATTATTATTATTATTATTATTATTATTATTATTATTATTATTATTATTATTATTATTATTATTATTATTATTAAAATGTAGCTTTGCAGAAAATGAGTGGGGTTAATTGCTCTGCTCTGCTCTGCTCTCTCTCTCTCTCTCTCTCTCTCTCTCTCTCTCTCTCTCTCATTTATACCAGTGTTTTTAGAGAATTAGGTTAAGAGTTCCTACCTTTATTTACAAGCCAAGAGTTGTTACCTACATCAGCTCATTTGAAAGCCTTTTTATTGTTATGAAATATAGAAATAGAGAACAGCATGAAGTTGGAGCCATCTGTGGGCCAGCGATTTCATTTAGTCAACTGACTTTATGTTATCGATGCTGCTATACTGAACGAACATGTTCCAGACTCAGTCATTCTAGGAATGATCTCAGACGCAGTGATGCTCTTGAGAAGGGTACAGCCAGAGTGTAGTCGCTGTTTGCTGCCCGTCTTGTTGTATACAAGCTTGGCAACATTGGCCTCGTACATAAGAGTAAGACCACTTACATATCGCCGGTGTTGAAGGCTCTGCTGGAATGACAGATCTATCCAGGTCAGATCCAGGTGAGAGATAAGTCGTTCTGGTCGGTTCTCTATTCTGTTCAGAAGCCGTAAATGAGACGGGGAAACAGGAAATCTAAGAAAGTGGAGCATACAGAAGGTGTGAACACACTTGGGTCTTGTACAGAGTTTTGCAGCCTCTGCTATCGAGCACCCCTCAAGGAAGGTTCCTTGATGTTGGTGGGGGCTCTTGATCTAGGGAATTGAATCTGTGCTCCGGTTCCCTGAATTAAGCCTGAATACCTTCCACATTATCACCAACAGGCGCTGCATAATCCTACGGGTTTAGTGCTCCCCTTAATAATAATAATAATAATACTATCGTGCTGTTAGTTTCTTGGCTGCCTTATTTGCAAGATTTACCGTGTGGTTCTTCAAAGACAAAATCAAATCTCACTTCTAGAATATGAAACTCATCTCCGGGTTTCAACACTCTCCAATTCATTCTTACCACTGCTCTAGCATTACCATTATAGTGCCTTAAGACCATCATTATTTGTTTTCTCAGAAGCAAATGTTACTTGCTATCGCTTTCCCCAGGCTACACAGCTGCAAGCTGGTGATTGATGTTCCTGAGAGCAGCTGGCATTTTATATTCCAGCGACTGATGCCACATAGTGGCGAAGTTTAGCAGGAGATCGGCAGCAGAGCGACCTTTTTGAAGCCATATTGACGGTCGCAAAGAAGTGAGTGGTAGTCAAAAAAAATGTCGTCGTTCGCCATTAGATTGTCTCAAGAATCTTGCCAGTGACTGACATTAGTCTGTACTTGTTGACTTCCGCTCTGCTCTTCGTTTTATGAACAGGAGCTATATTTGCCTCTTACCACAGAGAAGGCCTTTATACTGTGCTGATAGATACCAGTTAGAGGTAATACTAGCTGGTCTGCGCTTCTATTAAGCAATTTTGGATTCACCTTATCTGGGTCCACAGACCTTTCTTGGTCCAGGGATTTAAGGAGATAAATATACTTCATCCTACCTTATTGTCACCTCTGGCAACTTTGACACGGTTCTCTCTCTCTCTCTTTCTTTCTTTACACAAGGTTTAACAAGGTTAGGTTAAGGGTTCCTAAGTTTATTTACAAGCTAAGAGGTGTTGCCCTCAAGGGAGGTTCCTTGACACTGGTGAGGGGCTCTTGATCTAGGGAACTGGATCTGTGCTCCAGTTCCCTGAATTAAGCCTGAATACCTTCTATTCCCCCCCTCCCCACAGGCGCTGTATAATGCTACGGGTTTAGCTCTTCCCCATGATTATAATAATAAGAGCTGTTACCTACATCAGCTCACTTTAAAGCCTTTTTCTTGTTAAGAGATATACAGATAGGGATCAGGATGAAGTTGGAGCCATCTGTGGGCCAGCAATTTCATTTCGTCAACTGACTTTATTTCGCTGATGTCATTTTGATGTACGAACATGTTCCAGACTCGAGTCATCCTGGGACTAAATGATCTCAGATGAAGTGATGTCTCTCTCTCTCTCTCTCTCTCTCTCTCTCTCTCTCTCTCTCTCTCTCTCTCCCCTCTCCCTCTCTCTCCACTGTCATCAATCTCCTCCCCTCGCCCAGCTCGTTTCCACTACCCTTTTCGGGAATTTTAGTAATTCTCTCTTCCCTCTTCTGTGAAGCGGAGGACAGAGGTGACAAAAAGGGATACATAAGTTTCCACCTCAGAGAACAAGTGCCAACTAGTGCCAGATTTTGTGCAGGTGTTCCCATTTGTTTTTTGTTTATAGGAATGAGAGTGAAGTGTGTGAGGGAAGGAGAGATGTACGTGGGAAAGACAAATACTAGTGCACCACTTAACATCTTTATTATGTCATACAAAAGATACATATATGTGGTGCCGAATAGGTAAAACTTAAATAGCAACGCTCTTCTTGCCGAATTAGGCAAGTGAAAATTTGTGTATGCAATATTTTCGCAAAAATCATTCTGAACACAACGAAAAAAATATATTTCATTGTGTTTGTTTATTATTAAATTATTGTAAATTTATCTAATATATATTTAGTTGTAAGTTTTCTAAGATTCTTTTGGTACAAAATTATTATTTTTTACATTAACTTAAATGAAAAAATATATATCTTCAAACGTATAAGAGAACATTTTAGAAAGAACTTAATTTTAAATGAGTTCTTGCTAATTGACCAATTAGACCTGTTCAGCACATATTTTATATATATATATATATATATATATATATATATATATATATATATATATATATATTATACTCTGGAAGTGAAGGGAGAGATGAGGGAAATTATTAGTGTGAGGAATGTGGTGTCATCAGTACTCTGACGGAGGTATATTGGATAATGATGGTTAATGGTCCTCTGCTTCCTGGTCCGCATCTTAGTTTCTGTAGCATTATGTGAGCCAGTGGTCGAGCTAAGCTAAATACGCCCCTTTGCTAGTGTTCTGTGTGCTAATTCAGGCAGTTTCGATGCATCTGCCGCTGTTACTTTCTTGGGTGACGAATTTAACATCTTGCCATGCCATAAGGTATCAATGTCTCGTGGCTTGGTTGGTAGCGCACTCAACTCACACACTGAGTGTCAAGGGTTCGATCCTGATACGGGTGGAAACGTTAAGCATATTTCCGTATACCTGTTGGCCCTGTTCACCTAGCAGTAAGTAGGTACCTGGGTGTTAGCCGACGGTTGCAGGTCGCATCCTGGGGAGGTTAGTATACCTTAGATACCGCTGGGCGCTGCAATGAACTAAGGTAAGATAACTTTTGGTCTGTGAAACTGATTTGTGTAACTTTATTTTTATCCTGGTAAACTTTACATTTTCTGTAAGTGTTGTGGGTCCTTCTCATTCCTTCACTCCCTCTCTTCCTCCCTTCTTTCAAACACTCTTCCTTTCCCCTCCTTTCTCTGTTATCCTTTTCACCATAGCCGTAGCTTTTTTTTTTCCCACCAAGACGTCCCCATTTCTTCATTTCTTGCTCCTCTCCTTCCTGTCTCCCATTTTCCCATCTCCCCCCGACTCCTCCTACCCCCAACTCCCCTACTTTACCTCTACCACTTCTCACCTCTCCTCCTCCTGCTCTTTATCCATTCTTTCACTTCCCCTCTATTCCCATAGCTCCAGCCCCCTTTGCCAAATTTCTCTTCCTTTATCCTACCTCTCCTCCATTTCTCCACTTCTTCCCTATTGTACCGCCTCTATCTCTCCCACATTTCTTCTTCATTTCCCTGCCTACCCTGCCCCATACTTCTATATTCCTCCACCTCCCTTCGACTATATGTTCTTCCAGTCAGCTGTTAAACTTGTCACCTTCAGTCAGCTGTTAAGCTTGTCACCTTCAGTCAGCTGTTAAACTTGTCACCTTCAGTCAGCTGTTAAGCTTGTCACCTTCAGTCAGCTGTTAAACTTGTCACCTTCAGTCAGCTGTTAAGCTTGTCACCTTCAGTCAGCTGTTAAGCTTGTCACCTTCAGTCAGCTGTTAAGCTTGTCACCTTCAGTCAGCTGTTCAGCTTGTCACCTTCAGTCAGCTGTTCAGCTTGTCACCTTCAGTCAGCTGTTCAGCTTGTCACCTTCAGTCAGCTGTTCAGCTTGTCACCTTCAGTCAGCTGTTATGCATGTCACCTTCAGTCAGCTGTTATGCCTGTCACCTTCAGTCAGCTGTTATGCCTGTCATCTCGGCTATCACTTGCCCAGCACAAGAGTCAACACACTGTGTTATCTTTTATTTACTCTCCTCTCCATCATACTAACTCCACTACACTTCACGTCCCTCCCCTCTACATCTAGCATTCCTTACTTTACTCTCCTCCGCTCTACTGCTACCTCACCTTCCCCCTTCCTCCTCCTAACACTGGTTCGAAAAAGTACACAGGTTCACAACAAGATTGGTCCTGGAGTTGAAGGGCATCCATTACGAGGAGAATGTAACCTAACCAGCATTCTATGGAGAGGGAGAATGGACACAAGGGTCATCCCACACTCACTAAAAACAACAGACATAGCCCCACTCTACATAGGTGGCAGTAAAGCAATTGCAAAGAACTACAGACCGATAGCACTAACATCCCATATCATATAAATCTTTGAAAGGGTTCTGAGAAGCAAGATCGCCAACCACCTAGATACCCATCAGTTACACAACCCAGGGCAACACGGGTTTAGAGCAGGTCGCTCCTGCCTGTCCCAGCTACTGGATCACTATAACAAGGTCCTGGATGCTGTTGAGGATAAACAAAATACAGATGTAGTATACACAGACTGTAAAAAGTTTTGACAAGTGTGACCATGGTGTAATAACACACAAAATGCGTGATAAAGGAATAACAGGAAAAGTTGGTACATGGATCTATAACTTCCTGACAAATAGAACACAAAGAGTAATAGTAAACAGAGTAAAGTCCGATGCAGCTACGGTGAAAAGTTCTGTTCCACAAGGCACAGTACTCGCTCCCAGTGGTACTAACCAAACACAAAGAAAGACCAAACATCCCAAATGGTAACTCCTGCTTCATATTTGCAAATATTCAGGGTCTGAAATCAAATAAAAATGACAAAGTTAGTTATGTTAGTGGACTCCTATCAGAAGCAAATGCCATGTTTGGAGCATTTACAGAAACACATATAAGGGATGTTTTGGACGGAGAGATTCAGATAGAAAACTATAACATGTATAGATGTGATAGAATTAATAGGTCACAGGGAGGAGTAGGACTCTATATAAAAGATACTCTCTGTTGCACAGAAGTTTTGAACGCTACGAATGATATAGTAGAAATCCTCGGCATTAAAGTGGAAAATAAGAATCTAGTAATTATCCTAGTATACAAACCACCATCAGCAACTGCGGAGGAATTCACAGAGCAGTTAAAGAAGATAGATAGCTATCTGGATAGGCTAGAGAATCCCACCCCAAACATTTTAATCCTTGGAGATTTTAATCTCCCTCATTTAAAATGGAAGATGAGGCACCATAATGTTATACCAGAAATAACTCCTGGAAGCACCCTGGCTCAACAGGCACATACCAGGGAACTAATGAGGCTTTGTGAAAAGTACTCACTAAACCAACAGATAATTGATCCCACTAGAAATGAAAATACCCTGGATTTGATATTCACAAACAACGAGGAATTAATCAGAGACATAACAGTTACAAAAACAATATACTCTGATCATAACATCATAGAAGTTCAAACTAGTATTAACTCAGGGTTAGGGAACTGCGACACTAATGTTAGAGACGGAATGTTCAGTAAGTTTAATTTTAATAACCATAGAATTGACTGGGAAAAATAAACCAAGAGCTATCAGACATATCATGGGAATCAGACATGAGCACCCTAAATCCCCACCAGTGCCTAGAGAAGCTGAATACAGAAGCATACAAGGTATGTATGAAACACGTACCATTGAGGAAACCCCGAAGAAGATCAGATATAGAGAGAGAACGTAGGAGATGGTACAGGAGAAGAAAACGGGTTACTGAATTGCTGAAAAACACAGTTATGTTGCAACAGAGGAGAGATAGCCTTAACCGAGAGATCACGGAATTAGAGCAAAACTTAAGATGTCATACCTGACAGAAGAAGTACAAAGGGAACAAAGAGCCATACAGGATATTGCAAGAAACCCAAAATATTTCTACTCCTATGCAAAATCCAAGCTAAGAACTACCTGTAGAATTGGACCATTATTGAGAGGAGATTCGTATACGGACGATGAACAGGAAATGAGTGAAATGCTAAAAGAACAGTATGAGTCAGTGTTCAGCAACCCACTAAATGACAGCAAGGTAGAAAATGCAGAAATATTTTTCACTCCAGCAGAAGGCTGCGCAGACCACCTAACCGACATTAGTACAAATCCCATAGATTTCGAAAAAGAAATGGCCAACATGCCCACTCACTCAGCACCTGGACCAGATTCATGGAATGCTTTATTTATAAAGCAGTGCAAAGTACCATTAGCAAGAGCCCTTAGTATTCTGTGGAGAAAGAGCTTAGATCTAGGTGAAATTCCAGAGGCCTTAAAGAGTGCAGACATAGCTCCTTTGCATAAGGGAGGTAGTAGAGCACTAGCTAAAAATTACAGACCAGTAGCCCTCACTTCTCACATCATAAAAATCTTTGAAAGAGTGATGAGACGGCAGATTACAAAGTTCATGGACCAGCACAACCAACATAACCCGAACCAGCATGGCTTTAGAGCGGGTCGATCATGCCTGTCACAGCTGCTGAACCATTATGACAGAATTACGGAGGCATTGGAGGACGACCAAAACGCAGATGTGATTTACACAGATTTTGCAAAGGCGTTTGACAAATGCGATCATGGAGTGATAGCGCACAAAATGAGGGCCATAGGCATTACGGGAAGGTAGGCAGATGGATTTTTGAGTTCCTAACACAAAGAACACAAAAAGTAGTAGTGAACAGGGCAAGATCCAGCATCAGCGAGGTCAAAAGCTCAGTGCCCCAAGGCACTGTCCTGGCACCTCTGCTGTTTCTCATCCTCATAGCAGACATAGATAAAACACCCAGCACACTTTTGTATCATCATTTGCAGATGACACTAAAATAAGCATGAAAGTCACTACGGTAGAGGACACTGAAAAATTACAGGAGGACATAAGCAGGGTCTTCCAATGGGCAGTGGAGAACAACATGACGTTCAATGGTGATAAGTTTCAGCTGCTTAGGTATGGAAAAAATGAAGAACTCAAAAGGAACACTATATACAAAACGCAAGAGGGTCACCACATAGAACGAAAGGAACACGTAAAGGACTTGGGAATAATTATGTTGCTGATCTGTCGTTTAAAGACCATAACAAGACAAAGATCACAACAGCCAGGAAGATGACGGGGTGGGTATTGAGAACTTTCAAAACAAGGGAAATAATGCCGATGGTGACACTATTCAAATCGCTAGTGCTCCCTCACTTAGAATACTGCTCAGTGCTGACGGACCCGTTCAGGGCAGGAGAAATAGCAGAGCTGGAACAAATCCAGAGATCGTTTACGGCTCACATTGAGCCATTGAAACATCTAAATTATTGGGAACGCCTTCAAGTCTTGAACATGTACTCATTGGAGCGGAGGAGAGAGAGATACATGATAATATATACCTGGAAAGTACTTGAGGGCCTGGTCCCAAATCTGCACACTGCCATAACAACATACTGGAGTGAGAGATATGGGAGAAAGTGTAAAATAAACCCAGTGAGGAGCAGGGGTGCGGTGGGGACAATACGGGAGCACTGTATTAACATCCGGGGTCCCAGACTATTCAACATCTTACCAGAAGATATCCGAAACACGGCTGGAACCAGTGTAGAAGCCTTCAAGAGGAAACTGGACAAATATCTTCACCAGGTGCCAGATCAACCAGGCTGTGATGGATATGTGGGGCAGCGGGCCTCCAGCAGCAACAGCCTGGTTGACCAGGCAAGCACCAGACGAGCCTGGCCATGGCCGGGCTCAGAGAGTAGATACTCTCGAAACTCTTCAAAGGTATATCATCCTCATATCTGACATAGACAGAGATGTAAGCCACAGCTCCGTGTTATCCTTTGCGGATGACACCAGGATTGCCATGACAGTGACCTCCACTGAAGACACCGCAAGACTCCAAGCGGACATCAACCAAATCTTCAAATGGGCCACTCAAAACAATATGAAATTCAGTGAAGAGAAATTTCAACTACTCATACATGGAAAACTTGAATAAATTAAAACGGTGTCAGGGTATACAACAAATTCTAACCATACAATAGAGAGAAAAAGTAATGTGAAGGACCTGGGAGTGATAATGTCAGAGGATCTCGCATTCAAATACCACAACAATGTATCTACCGCATATGCTAGCAACATGATAGGATGGATAATGAGAACCTTCAAAACTAGGGACGCCAAGCCCATGATTCTCTTCAAATCGCTTGTTCTCTCTAGGCTGGAATACTTCTGTACACTAACTGCCCTCTTCAAGGCAGGCGAAATTTCTGACCTGGAGAGTGTACAAAGAACTTTCATGGCACACGTAAGTACGATAAGGCACCTAAATTACTGGAAACGGTTGAAGGCCCTTGATCTGTATTCCCTGGAACGCAAGCAGGAGAGATACATGATAATATACACTTGGAAAATCTTAGAGGGATTAGTATCAAACTTGCACACGAAAATCACTCCCTATGAAAGCAAAAGACTTGGCAGGAGATGAAACATTTCCCCAATGAAAAACAGGGGCTCCACGAGTACACTGAGAGACAACACAATAAGTGTCTGGGGCCCAAGACTGTTCAACTACCTCCCAGCATACATAAAGGGGGATTACCATTAGACCCCTGGCTGTCTTCAAGAAGGCACTGAACAGGCACCTAAAGTCAGTACCTGACCAACCGGGCTGTGGTTCGTACGTCAGTTTGCGTGCGGCCAGCAGTAACAGCCTGGTTGATCAGACCTTGATCCACCACGAGGCCTGGTCTCAGACCGAGCCGCGGGAGCGTTGACCCCGTAACCCCCTCCAGGTAAACTCCAGGTAACCATCTCAGACGAGTGGAAAGTCAGGTGAGACATGATTACGACATATGATCAGCGGGAGAGCAACAGCCTGGATGACCAGACGAGCCTAGCCCATGACCGGGCTCTGGGAGTAGAAAAATTCTCTCTCTCTCTCTCATATATA
This sequence comes from Cherax destructor, assembly GCA_009830355.1. Taxonomy (NCBI): domain Eukaryota; kingdom Metazoa; phylum Arthropoda; class Malacostraca; order Decapoda; family Parastacidae; genus Cherax; species Cherax destructor. The sequence goes on along the minus strand of WNWK01002020.1, from coordinate 17,556 downwards.
TATATATATATATATATATATATATATATATATATATATATATATATATATATATATAAACAGGGTTGATCAACTAGGCTGTTACTGCTGGCAGCAGTAACTACAGCCCGGCTGATCGGGATAGTGACTGTATGATAACTGTACTTCTGTGTACCTGTACTAGAATACTGCTTTACCATTAACATCCCCATTCAAGGCAGGTGAAATTGCAGATTTAGACAATGTACAGAGAACCTTTACTGCACGTATAAGTTCCATCAAGCACCTTATCTACTGGGAACGCCTGGAAGCACTTGACTTGTACTCACTGGAGCGCAGGCGAGAGAGAGATATCATAATCTACACCTGGAAGATTCTGGAGGGACTGGTCCCTAATCTGCACACAGAAATCACTCCCTACGAAAGCAAAAGACTTGGCTGGCGGTGCAACGTACCCCCAGTGAAAAGTAGGAGCGCCATTGGTACACTAAGACAAAATACAATAAGTGTCCGGGGCCCAAAAATGTTCAACAGCCTCCCACCTGCCATAAGGGGAATTAGCAATAGGCCCCTGGCTGCCTTCAAGAGGGAGCTGGACAGATACTAAGTCAGTTTCAGATCTGTGGTTCGTACGTTGGACTACGTGCGGCCAGCAGTAACAGCCTCGTTGATCAGGCCCTGATCCACCGAGAGACCTGGTCGTGGACCGGGCCGCGGGGGTGTTGATCCCCGGAATGCCCTCCAAGTAGACTCCAGGTAGGTAGGTACCCTCTTTCCTACCATTTCTCTGTCCCCTCCCTAAAACTCCCTACACCTCTCTACAACATCCTACTACTCCCTGTTACTCCCTAGTCCTTACATCCGCCACCTTGTCCCAAGACTCTCCTAGTTTAAGACACCGTGACCGTCCCTTCCAGCATCCCCTCTTCCTGCATTCCTTGTTCATCCTTGTCTCTTGGTTGTGTCTTCTTCCTCCCCTCCCTATCTCCCTCAGGGAGGAGAGGAGACGTCATGTGAGCCTGACTGGTTTATGACTCAGTTATGCCAGTGTTGCTCCCTGGTGCTGGACGGTCAATACGCTAGTGCCTACTAACAAGACCGGCCTGGCCTCTGCTAACAAGACCGGCTTGGCCTCTGCTAACAAGACCGGCTTGGCCTCTGCTAACAAGACCGGCTTGGCCTCTGCTAACAAGACCGGCTTGGCCTCTGCTAACAAGACCGGCTTGGCCTCTGCTAACAAGACCGGCTTGGCCTCTGCTAACAAGACCGGCTTGGAATCTGATAACAAGACTGGCTTGGAATCTGATAACAAGACTGGCCTGGTCTCTGCTAACAAGACCGGCTTGGCCTCTGCTAACAAGACCGGCTTGGCCATCCACTTAAACTTTATTGTCATTTATGACATCCTCAGTCCCCTCCGTAACGGTCTTTCCCAAGTCTAAGTAGCTTCCTAGTGTAGATGAATGGTTCAGAGAACCGACAAGTTGATAAATTAGACACATGTGCAATAGGCTTCATCAGTCCAGTACAGAGAAGAATGGCCAAAGATCAGAAGGAGTTTGTAGTAATCAGTCCCTCAACCTGGAGTCAATGTAATCAGTCCCTCAACCTGGAGTCAATGTAATCAGTCCCTCAAGACTGATCAATATTGATGCACTGATTACATTATGGTTCCCTTTAATAATTAACTTATCTAAAAACGGCAATGAGTTATTTTGTTTAAACTTAACAGTAAAATTGATGGAATGAGCTGGAATATTTAGTTCAAAAAGGAGATTGTTTATATCTATATTTTTAGACATTAGACACAAAACATCATCATTGAAACTCATGAAAGGTAACATATGTGTACCACTTAGCTCTATTGTAACAAAAATCCTTCCCAATAGAGGTAAGTGGTACAGATATGTTGATAATATTTTGTGTCTAATTCCTATTATTAAATTAAATAGTCCAGCTCATTCCATAAATTTTACTGTTGAGTTTGTACAAAATAACTCGTTGCCTTTTTAGATATCTTAATTATTAAGGGGAACCATGAGTTTTAAATTAAAATATACAGAAAAATAACAAATAACTGTTCTTATGTGCATTATTATTCTTCACGTCATGATAGAGTTAAACTTTCCGTGTTCTTATCAGTGTTTTTGAGAACTTTGCTTATTCTCAGCCAAGAGTTCACAGATGAAAAAATCTTGAAGTTTTATGAAATAGCTAAACATCTAAAATACCCAAAACACTTAATTGATAAATCCTTAAAAATTTTAGAATTTTTTTTTACAATTCAAAAAAGGACAAACAAACATCTTCAACAAAGAATATGTTAGTTCTCCCTTACCATAACCTTCATATATCTTCTTTACTTAAGAATTTTAAAAATCAACGTTGTATTTAAAAATACTGACACAGTAAAAAAATATAATAAAGTTTATTATGGTGAAACTGATTACAACAACATAAACAAAACATTAGAACTGGACAGGAGTTCACTGCTGTGTTTATACATGCCAGAGATTTTAACCATCCAATCGGTTTTCAAAAAGCATGGATAAATAGATTAAAACATCTCATTGGTCAAAAGAGAGGCACATATAGGCGAATCAAAAGAGGAGAGGGGCAGTTAAGAAATCAAAATATTCAGTTAAAGAGAGAAATAAAAATGGGAATAAGAAATGAAAAAAGAGATTATGAGGTTAAAGTTGCAAGAGAATCGAAAACTAACCCAAAAGGATTCTTTCAGGTATACAGAAGTAAGATTAGGGACAAGATAGGCCCACTCAAAAGTTTCTCAGGTCAGCTCACCGTCAGTGATAAGGAAATGTGTAGAAATTTTAACACTTCCTCTTAGTTTTTACACAGGAAGATACTAGCGATATTCCAGAAATAATAAATTATGTAGAACAGGACGATAATAAACTATGCACGATTAGGGTCACAAGTGACATGGTCCTTAGACAAATAGATAAATTAAAACCTAGCAAATCCCCAAGCCCTGATGAACTGTACGCAAGGGTTCTAAAGGAATGTAAAGAGGAGCTTAGCAAACCTTTGGCTAATCTTTTCCACATATCACTACGAATTGGCACAGTGCCAAGTGACAGATCCTTAGCTTCGAACTATAGACCAATAAGCCTAACCTCAATAGCGGGAAAATTTATTGCTGAGGCAATTCGTAGTCATCTTGAAAGGTATAAATTGATTAATAATTCTCAGCACGGTTTTACATGGACTTCAGTAAGGCTTTAGACAGTCCCACATCAGAGACTATTGAGGAAAATTAAGGCACACGGAATAGGACTAGAATTTTTTTCCTGGATAGAGGCATGGTTGGCAGGCAGCAGAGAGGTTCCATAAATGAGGAGAAATCAGAGTGGGGAAGCGTCACGAGCGGTGTCCCACAGGGGTCAGTGTTGGGCCTCTTGTTGTTCACAATCTACATAATCGACATGTTGTACAGGAATGGTATACAATACCGACAAGAAGAAAATTAAGACACATGTGCAACATCTGGGTATCTTTATTGTAGACGTTTCGCCCTCCAGTGGCTTTATCAATACAAATTCTAGGACATAATTTGACGACAGTAGAACTATATACAAACGATGAGGTAATCAGTCCTTCGAGCGAATCTCCAGACTACAGTGCTGGAGGGACAGAGTCTACTAAAGATTCCCATGTGATGTCTCCTTTCTTGTCCATCCACCAGTGTGTCTCTCTGAGGAACCAGTATCTCCAGGAACCCAGGATTCGAACCACCAGGAGTCTCATGGCGGAACCCAGGAGTCTCTTGAGGGAACCCAGGAGTCTCTTGAGGGAACCCAGGAGTCTCTTGAGGGAACCCAGGAGTCTCTTGAGGGAACCCAGGAGTCTCTTGAGGGAACCCAGGAGTCTCTTGAGGGAACCCAGGAGTCTCTTGAGGGAACCCAGGAGTCTCTTGAGGGAACCCAGGAGTCTCTTGAGGGAACCCAGGAGTCTCTTGAGGGAACCCAGGAGTCTCTTGAGGGAACCCAGGAGTCTCTTGAGGGAACCCAGGAGTCTCTTGAGGGAACCCAGGAGTCTCTTGAGGAACCCAGGAGTCTCTTGAGGGAACCCAGGAGTCTCTTGAGGAACCCAGGAGTCTCTTGAGGGAACCCAGGAGTCTCTTGAGGGAACCCAGGAGTCTCTTGAGGGAACCCAGGAGTCTCTTGAGGGAACCCAGGAGTCTCTTGAGGGAACCAGGAGTCTCTGAGGACCCAGGAGTCTCTTGAGGGAACCCAGGAGTCTCTTGAGGGAACCCAGGAGTCTCTTGAGGGAACCCAGGAGTCTCTTGAGGGAACCCAGGAGTCTCTTGAGGGAACCCAGGAGTCTCTTGAGGGAACCCAGGAGTCTCTTGAGGGAACCCAGGAGTCTCTTGAGGGAACCCAGGAGTCTCTTGAGGGAACCCAGGAGTCTCTTGAGGGAACCCAGGAGTCTCTTGAGGGAACCCAGGAGTCTCTTGAGGGAACCCAGGAGTCTCTTGAGGGAACCCAGGAGTCTCTTGAGGGAACCCAGGAGTCTCTTGAGGGAACCCAGGAGTCTCTTGAGGGAACCCAGGAGTCTCTTGAGGGAACCCAGGAGTCTCTTGAGGGAACCCAGGAGTCTCTTGAGGGAACCCAGGAGTCTCTTGAGGGAACCCAGGAGTCTCTTGAGGGAACCCAGGAGTCTCTTGAGGGAACCCAGGAGTCTCTTGAGGGAACCCAGGAGTCTCTTGAGGGAACCCAGGAGTCTCTTGAGGGAACCCAGGAGTCTCTTGAGGGAACCCAGGAGTCTCTTGAGGGAACCCAGGAGTCTCTTGAGGGAACCCAGGAGTCTCTTGAGGGAACCCAGGAGTCTCTTGAGGGAACCCAGGAGTCTCTTGAGGGAACCCAGGAGTCTCTTGAGGAACCCAGGAGTCTCTTGAGGGAACCCAGGAGTCTCTTGAGGGAACCCAGGAGTCTCTTGAGGGAACCCAGGAGTCTCTTGAGGGAACCCAGGAGTCTCTTGAGGGAACCCAGGAGTCTCTTGAGGGAACCCAGGAGTCTCTTGGGGACTCAGGAGTCTCTGAGGGAACCAGGAGTCTCTTGAGGGAACCCAGGAGTCTCTTGGGAACCCAGGAGTCTCTTGAGGGAACCCAGGAGTCTCTGAGGGCCCAGGAGTCTCTTGAGGGAACCCAGGAGTCTCTTGAGGGAACCCAGGAGTCTCTTGAGGGAACCCAGAGTTACTTGAGGAACCCAGGAGTCTCTTGAGGAACCAGGAGTCTCTTGAGGAACCCAGGAGTCTTGAGGGAACCCAGAGTCTCTTGGGAGAGTCTCTTGAGGGAACCCAGGTTTTGGACCAGGCTCTTGGGAACCAGGAGTCTCTTGAGGAAAGGAGTCTCTTGAGAACCCAAGTCTCTTGAAACCCAGGAGTCTCTTGAAACAAAAGTTCTGGTTGAACCCAGATTCATGGTAATCTAGGCTTAGTTAGCTATCCAAATAACAAACAATTGATAATTTACTACTGATAGGCCTCAAGGTAAAAGAAAATAGGTCCCTTCATAAAAAAGGATAACAATGATAGCGCCCTTTTTGAGAAATTAAAAAGTGCCAATTGTGGGATCCTATTATCTAGGTTCTATTCCGGGAGGGGCCTCAAGATTGAGGCCCTTCTATTCCTCAACGTCTAACGGGTGGAAGTATTTTTATGACGGGCCTGAGTAATATCCATTAAATACGTGATCAAGTCTGGTCTTACCCTGAGGTGTCAGCTGCTCTCAGGACGTCAACAGCGACCGCAACATGTGGCCCGTGTTTACATGTGAACCAGCTGCCAAGGAGCACAACACACCAGTTGCCACGGAGCACAGTACACCAGCTGCCAAGGAGCACAACACACCAGCTGCCACTGAGTATAACACACCAGCTGCCACGGAGCAGAGAGAGAGAGAGGAAGGGAGGGAGAGAGAAGTAAGCTAGATTTGGGTGGAAATGAGCTAGGAATCGGGGTAAAGGAAATGTTGAGGGGAGATGGAGGGAGAGATGGAGGAGTGATGGAGGGACTATGAGTGATGGACACACGTGGTTCCTTCATGTTTCCGCTACTGCTACGAGGTTGTTTACACTCCATCGCTTCCTTCTTGTTTGTGGCTCTTCCACCCACCCCATCACCACCCACTCCACCACCCACTCCACCACCCACTCCACCACCCACTCCACCACCACCCACTCCACCACCACCCACTCCACCACCACCCACTCCAATACCACCCACTCCACCACCACCCACTCCACCACCACCCACCCACTCACCACCACCCACCCAAACTCACTCCACCACCACCCACTCCACCACCACCCACCCACTCACCACTCACTCCATCACCCGGGACCCAAGACTGTTCAGCTGCCTCAATTATCATACGTAAGGGAGATTACCAATAGACCCCTGGCTGTCTTCAGGAGGGAACTGGACAGACACCTGAAGTCAGTACCCGACCAGCCGGGTTGTGGTTCGTGGGTTGCATTGCGTGCGCCCCCGGAACAACGCTATCAGCACCCACAAAATCACTCGATACAGTTTTGTATCATCATTTGCGGATGATAAGTTTCAGTCTGTTTACATTGCCTGTAACTATTCCTATGACATTAAGTTTATTTATTTCCTTTCCTAATATTATTCCTAATGCTATACACAGACATACAAAAATTATATTCTATATTTTCTTAGACGGTAGTTTCACTGGCTAACTTATCAACTTTATCATGAAGCAGTAATTTAATGTTGATGGAAATCATAAAATACGTGTAGCATTTGTAAGTAAATCTGACTTCTCCAATGAACATGTTTTTAGTCATGCGAGTCTAGAGTCTTCAGTGATGACATGGAGTCAGTAATAATCATAGAGTCTAGAGTCTTCAGTGATGACATGGAGTCAGTAATAATCATAGAGTCAAGAGTCTTCAGTGATGACATGGAGTTAGTAATAATCATAGAGTCTTGAGTCTTCAGTGATGACATGGAATCAGTAATAATCATAGAGTCAAGCTCAATGTCATAAGTTAATGAGAACATAAATAACAAGAGAAACAATTTCAGTAGAGACATTTTTCAAATCACTTGTGTTGTCTGCTCAGTGTTGACGCCGCCACTCACAGCAGCACAGATATCACAGCAGCACAGATATCACAGCAGCACAGATATCACAGCTGGAATGGATGGGGACATCCTTTACAGCCAAATAGCTTGTGCTACTAGGTCAGATGCCGTGCTCCTCCCTAAGTGAGTGTGACTGACCTGACCAGGTCAAGGCATTGGCTTGAGTCGGTGAGAGAATTGGACCTGCCTCGCATGCGCCAGTAGGCCTGCTGCAGTGCTCCTTCTTTCTTACGTTCTTATTAAAGCATTTAAATTATTGGAAACGTCTCAAAATATATACTCGCTGGAGCAGAGGAAAAAGATACATGATAATCTATATATGGAATGTATTTGATGGCCCAGTCACAGATCTACACACTGCCATAACAGTCACAGATCTACACACTGCCATAACAGTCACAGATCTACACACTGCCATAACAGTCACAGATCTACACACTGCCATAACAGTCACAGATCTACACATTGCCATAACAGTCACAGATCTACACACTGCCATAACAGTGTACTGGAGTGAGAGATGTGGGAGTTGTAACAGAATCCCAGTGCAAGTCAGGCGTCATGGGCTCAATATGAGAACATACCATATCATATTGAAAAATTATATTGAATCTACAAGAGATGGAACTAGATAGAAGATCTCTGCTACAACCATCATTACTTAAGAGTATTGTCACACCAGAGAGTATTGTCACACCAGAGAGTGAGAGGAGTCACACCAGAGAGTGAGAGGAGTCACACCAGAGAGTGAGAGGATGTCACACCAGAGAGTGAGAGGATGTCACACCAGAGAGTGAGAGGATGTCACACCAGAGAGTGAGAGGATGTCACACCAGAGAGTGAGAGGATGTCACACCAGAGAGTGAGAGGATGTCACACCAGAGAGTGAGAGGATGTCACACCAGAGAGTGAGAGGATGTCACACCAGAGAGTGAGAGGAGGTCACACCAGAGAAGTCCGAGGGGGATGTCACACCAGAGAGTGAGAGGGCACCAGAGAGTGAGAGGATGTCACACCAGAGAGTGAGAGGATGTCACACCAGAGAGTGAGAGGATACAAGAAGTGAGAGGATGTCACCAATGAGAACACCAGATGAGGATGTACACAGAGAGGAGGAGTCACACCAGAGAGTGAGAGGCCAGACAAGTCAGTCTTGTACCAGAAGACATCAGAAACGCTGCCGGAACTTGACCAGCACCTCCGCCAAGTGCCAGATCGGCTGTGATGGATATATGTGGGGCATCAGGATGCCAGCACCAACAGCCTGGTTGACCAGGCAAACACCGAACAAGCCTGGCCCATGGCCGGGCTGTGGGAGTAGAAAATCTCTCGAAACTCATCAAAGGTAAGACACCACATTTATAAATTGAGAAAGAAGCAAAGCCTACAGGATTCTAGACATTTTTGGGGGAAAGAGAGTGGGTGAGAGCAGTGGGATGATTTAAAGGGGAGGTACCAAGTACTAGAACCTTTGGAAATGTAAAAAACAAAATCCCGTAGCTCGAGTGCTGGTGTGCTCAGCTTACACACTGAGGTCCGGGGTTCGATCCCCGGTACGGTTTAAAGCATTAGGATGTGTTTCCTTAAACCACCTGCTGTCCCTGTTCACCTATCACTAAAAATAGGTCTAGATGGAGGGTACCTACCTACCTGGAGGGTATTCCGGGGGTCAACGCCCCCGCGACCCGGTCCATGACCAGGCCTCCCGATGAATCAGGGCCTGATCAACTAGGTTGTTACTGCTGACCGCACGTAGTCCAACGTACGAACCACAGCCTGGCTGATCCGGCCCCGTGGCCTGGCTGGCAAAGCTCTCGTTTCACACGCGGAGGGCCCGGGTTCGATTCCCGGCGGGTGGAAACATTTCGACGTGTTTCCTTATACCTGTTGTCCTGTTCACCTAGCAGCAAGTAGGTACCTGGGTTGTTAGTAGACTGGTGTGGGTGACATCCTGGGGGACAAGATTGAGGACCCCAATGAAAATAACACAGACAGTCCTCGATGACGCACCGCCTTTCTTGGGTTATCCTGGGTGGCTAACCCTCCGGGGTTAAAAATCCGAACTAAATCTTATCTGTTCAGCTCCCTCTTGAAGGCAGCCAGGGGTCTATTGGTAATTTCCTTATGCATGATGGGAGGCTGTTGAACAGTCTTGGGCCCCGGACGTTTAATATGTTTTCTCTTAGTGTACTAATGGCGCTCCTACTTTTCATTGGGGGTATTTTGCACCGCCTACCAAGTCTTTTACTTTCGTAGGGAGTGATTTCTGTGTGCTGAAGACTAGGGACCAGTCCCTGTAGGATTTTCCAGGTGTTAGTCCACTGGTGTGAGTCGCATCCTGGGACAAAATTGACCTAATTTGCCCGAAATGCTCAGCATAACAAGCGGCTTTATATATAGTAGTATGTCAGCTGGGCCTGTATGCCTTGTATTTGTACTTGTAGAAATAAAAAATTATTCTTATTTTTATTATTAATACTGAAGACGGGACACCACGTGCTCCTCCCTTAAGTGAGTGTGACTGACCTGACCAGGTCTGCTCCTGTAGCTCTTACACACACACACACACACACACGATGGCTAGCGCTCTTGCTTCACGCACGGAGGGCCCGGGTTCAAGTCCCGGCGGGGCCGAAACATTTCGAAGTGTTTCGTTACACACACACACACACATACATACAACAGGCCTAGTGTCTAATAGACATGTGCCTAGGACAAAATGGTAACTAACACACACACACATCAGTACCTAAGAAACCTTTTTTTTTTTACCTTGTCAAGACGGTGGGAGGGGAATATTCTCCTAGCTCCTGTCCCCCCATACCCCCACCCCTGACCCATGACCCTCCACACGTGTTATCTGGCCCTCCTGTTCTCCACCACATGTGTTTATCTCTCTCTCTCTCTCTCTCTCTCTCTCTCTCTCTCTCTCTCCTCTCTCTCTCTCTCTCCATCCCCTCCTCCTCTTCTTTACTCCATCCTAAGATATTTTGTTACCCCCTCCTTCCTGCTTCTGTCTTTCCCTCTTACGCTGTTGTTGGACTTCCCTTCTCCTCACCCTTCCTTCCCTCCACGTGGTTTCTTTTATCCCTCACTGTTTCTCCTCCACGTGTTGTGTGTGCGTCCCTCCACCTTCATCTCAACCTCCACTCCTACTGTTCCAGCATTCCTTCTCTGCTCCATCACACTTCCTCCTCTACATCTTCATCTCCTCTTCACCTCTACCCTTTCTTCTTATTCATCTCATCCACCTCCATTCTCCACTTCCACCCCTCCTTATCTTCCACCCCCTCCTTCACCTCCAAGTGACTCCAACACTCCTCCCTCCCTCCACCTTCTTGTCTGCTTCCACTACACATGTTCCTGTCCTCTCCCCCTCTTCTCTCTTCCTCTCTACCCTCTTACTCCTGACTTGCCGACTTTGAATAACGTTCTCCTTCCCTCCGTCCGTCCGTCTGTCCCTTCTTCCTTCCCTTCCTTCCTCCCTAGCTCCCTCCCTCCCTCTTTCACTTGGGAATACATGGGAAGGACAAATAGGAGAGACTGTCTCCTTAAAAGAACTATCTACGTTAATCTGGATTAAGGATAATCGTGTATTGACTAGATATTTGAAGCAAAGATAGTGAAACAGAAGACTCTCTCCTAACCCTCCAGCCACTGTCAGGGTGAAAACAAGAGGGGGAGGGAATATACCATATCATATTGAAAAATGATATTGAATCTACAAGAGATGGAACTAGATAGAAGATCTCTGCTACAACCATCATTACTTAAGAGTATTGTTTCTATCTAAGTACTCTAGTTACTCTACAGTCACTCAGAGCTGAGTGTACCAATGGTTCTACCTCTAGTTAACACCAGTTCTTTGAATATCACAATCTTTTAGTTCTACCAGGTTAGATTTAGTGGCACAGGGGCCAGTTACAGTCACTAAACGAAATGTTCCCCAACCCGGCCACAATAAAACAGGGACATTAAAAAAGCCAAGTGTGTCGGCACTACGACTGGGGAATTTACAAATCTGCATCAACTGGAAAAAAAAAGAAATCTTGTGTGTTAATATGACCAGCCAAGGAATACAGGAGTTTGTCATTCCAAGACCTTCACATACTTCCTCCCTAAATGTGCAACGACTCAATAAATGAGAGGAATGATATGATGCAAACTGCCAGCCTCTCCATGAAGGGAAGAGGGTCCCAGAAGGGGATCGAAATATGCATGCTAATTAATCTTCTGAGTTTCTGTCTTCATGTTCGTTATTATTGAGCATATAAATGAATATTGAAATTATATACATACAGCAGTAATGATTTTTTTAGTGCCAGGAAATGGTAAACACTGGCAAGAAAGGGTAAGAATATACCAGCATCTAGGAACCATCCTGGCCACTAGAAGTAAAGTCACCAACAGGATCTCTAGAGCCATAGATATGGAATCCAATAAAAATAATTCCCGGCCCAGTGAAAAACTAACATAACATCATTTGGTTTTGCAAACATTCAAGGTGTTAGAACGAGTAACAACAACAAGATATCGTTCATCAGCGGTCTCACTGAGTCGAATGTAACATTTCCTACCTTAATGGAAATCCATGTAAACAGCTATTTTGACATGTGGGTTCCTGGGTACCACCCACTCAGATGCGACAGTAGAAGAAAACAAGGGGAAGGGGGTTGGTGTATATTAGTCGCTATTATACACCGAATTATGTGGTCAAAGTTCTGGTCGTTAAGAATTAAAATCAAAATCAATTGTGACTGTATTTAAAGCACCAGCAGGTCAGATACAAAGTATTGAAAGTTGAGGACTGTCTTGACCTATCAAACTCAGCCCCAAATATACTATTGTTCAGAGACTTCGGTTTAAGATACCTAAAGTAGAAGAATGTAGCAAAGACTAAGTTTATTTAGGCACAGGTACACATAATTACAATTATGTAGGATAATCCAAAAAAAGTCAAAGTAACTTATTTCCATTGGGAGACAAAAACAGACGACATTTTCAAGACGCGGTGTATCGAGTGCACTGCAGTCAGTGTTGTCTGGTGGTTGTTGCCCCAGGAGTCGAGGTTGACCTTGATGCTCAGGGATGGGCACTGATGTACTCTTCAAGTCAGTCTTTATTACTACAAGTCATTTCCTTTTCTTTTTCCAGTTAGTTTGTTGCCAAATATTTTGTATTCATGTTTAATTATAATAATAATAAAAAGAAGAAGATGGCAGAAGGAAGAAGAAAGAAAGAAAAAAAAAGAACCTTATGACCCCCCTCTCCCTCGTAATCTTCACCTATCTGTTCCATCACATATACGTCCTTTTTAAACCCCACCAGCCCACTAGTTCTCTTCCCTCCACATTTCCTCCCCTTCCTTTGCTTTCTTCCTCATTCCCTCCTCCCTACCTCCTCCCTCGCTCCCTGCACATTCCCTCCTCCCTACCTCCTCCCTCGCTCCCTGCACGTGCCCTCCTCCCTACCTTCTCCCTCGCTCCCTGCACATTCCCTCCTCCCTACCTCCTCCTCGCTCCCTGCACATTCCCTCCTCCCTACCTCCTCCCTCGCTCCCTGCACGTGCCCTCCTCCCTACCTTCTCCCTCGCTCCCTGCACATTCCCTCCTCCCTACCTCCTCCCTCGCTCCCTGCACGTGCCCTCTTCCCTACCTTCTCCCTCGCTCCCTGCACATTCCCTCCTTCCCTACTCTCCTTCCCTCGCTCCCTGCACATTCCCTCCTCCCTACCTCCTCCCTCGCTCCCTGCACATTCCCTCCTCCCTACCTTCTCCCTTGCTCCCTGCACGTGCCCTCTTCCCTACCTTCTCCCTCGCCCTGCACATTCCCTCCTCCTACCTTCTCCCTCGCTCCTGCACGTGCCCTCTTCCCTACCTTCTCCCTCGCTCCCTGCACATTCCCTCCTCCCTACCTTCTCCCTTGCTCCCTGCACATTCCCTCCTCCCTACCTCCTCCCTCGCTCCCTGCACATTCCCTCCTCCCTACCTCCTCCCTCGCTCCCTGCACATTCCCTCCTCCCTACCTCCTCCCTCGCTCCCTGCACATTCCCTCCTCCCTACCTCCTCCCTACCTCCTCCCTCGCTCCCTGCACATTCCCTCCTCCCTACCTTCTCCCTTGCTCCCTGCACATTCCCTCCTCCCTACCTCCTCTTTCGCTCCCTGCACATTCCCTCCTCCCTACCTTCTCCCTCGCTCCCTGCACATTCCCTCCTCCCTACCTCTCCTTCGCTCCCTGCACATTCCTCCTCCCTACCTTCTCCCTCGCTCCCTGCACATTCCCTCCTCCCTACCTTCTCCCTCGCTCCCTGCACATTCCCTCCTCCTACCTTCTCCTCGCTCCCTGCACGTCCCTCCTCCCTACCTTCTCCCTCGCTCCCTGCACGTGCCCTCCTCCCTACCTTCTCCCTCGCTCCCTGCACGTGCCCTCCTCCCTACCTCCTCCCTCGCTCCCTGCACGTGCCCTCCTCCCTACCTTCTCCCTCGCTCCCTGCACGTGCCCTCCTCCCTACCTTCTCCCTCGCTCCCTGCACATTCCCTCCTCCCTACCTCCTCCCTCGCTCCCTGCACGTGCCCTCCTCCCTACCTTCTCCCACGCTCCCTGCACGTGCCCTCCTCCCTATCTTCTCCCTCGCTCCCTGCACGTGCCCAGTGATGGCTTCGCCAAGGTTGGTGTAATAAGCAAATATTTTGTCAAGAAGTTCACACATCCGCTGAGTCTCACTGATGAGTCTGGTGTTTACCTTATGTAACTAGCGAGTTGTCCCTCTCTCCCTCCCTAACTATCTCCATATTCCTTACCTTTTTTCCCTTTTTTTCCCTCCGTCCCTTATCTCTCTGCTTGTTTATATCTATGCTCCCTCTATTTTCCTCTCTGTATCCCCCGTCGCTTCCTTTCTATCTATTTTCTTCTATTTCTCTTAAATACTCAACAAAGAATATACTCTCAAAAATGAATAATCAGGTATAATACAGAATAAGTGAAATATTGCAAATAATACAATGAAACTAAGAGGAAAAACAGATTCAACACAAATCTTCGTAAAGTTATTATTTTTAGAATTATAACTAAATGAATTAAACTCAGACTATAAATGTAAACAATGAAAGTCATTTAAGAGGCAGCTGGACTAACATTCTTCAGACATAGAATTCTAGTAGTGTGACTGTGGTCTGCTATCCCAGGAGGGTTAATTTAGGATAATCCAAGAAAGCCAAGCAGTGTGGCTTTATTTTCCCCCCTCCCTTCCCTAGGACTTCAGTTACTTACATTTTTTATGAAGGATCAGCTGTGTCTGTAGACGGCTACGGGGGTCAGCGCCCCCGCGGCCCGCTAATAGACCAGACCTTTCTCCAGGTTGACCTTATTAACGTTACCACGAACACTTATGCACTGTTGTTTTGTTTGTAGATCCATTCTAAGAGGGCACCTTTATGCTGGTGAAAGGCTCTTGATCCAAGGAGTTGGAACTATCCCCCCGTTTCTTGGATTATACCTGATTACCACCCACTGCCCCGAGGCAATGTATGATCCTTACAGGTTTAGCGATTATACTGGTAATTACTGTGAGATTTCTTCTAACCAAGGTTATGGCCTCATACTTCTCACTGCATTTACCACCTTTCTGACCACAACAATGACATATTCTAAAGTCTTGAAACTTCCTGGTAGCTCGTAGTTGGGTAGTAGCTCCTTGGCATTACATTCCCAAGAGGTTAGTACAAGCTGAGACGTTGGGTATGTTCTCTGATATCTATTGCCTGTGTTCATCTAGCAGTAAGTAGGTACCTAGGTGTTAGGTTAACTGTTGTGGGTGGCATCCTGAGGAAGACGAAGAAAGGATCCCAACGGAAATAAGCCACAATGGTTGGCTTTCTTAGGCTATCCTGGGTTACTAACCTCCGGGCTAATATTAAGTTTCTTCTTTTTTCTATTTATGATGGCACTCACTCATCAAGGACGTGCATATAGTGCCCAACAGTGACCCATCGTGACCACTATTGAACACCACTTGTGACTTCCTCATTCTCTCATTTATACCGACCCTCGAAGCATCTCAGGGTTCTACTACGCAGTGATTCTACCTGTTTTTAAATGATTTGAGAATGTAGGAGGTGGGGCAGGCCAGCCGATGCTTAATGAACGGATCAAGGGTAACGGACTGAAAAACCTAGTATCAAGGCTAAGGCCTTGATACTAAGAACCTGAACACCTTAAATTGTCTTTCCACTTCTGGCTCTGTCTCTGTATTAAATTGAGAAAAAAACCTGCTGCGAGGGTGAAACATCTCGCCAGTGAATATATGCAGGTGTTGTACAGGTGTTTCGTTCATCAGTAACATGTATTGCAGTTTTATCAACCTTTTATGAGACATTGTCAAAGGTCATTAAGTCCACCTCAACAAGGTCATACATTTTGTCCTCGTCCAACATATTCAGTATCTTAGGGTAAAAACTCATTCATTTTGTTAGAAAACACCTGGCGACCAGACCAGACTTGAAAGATGTTTTCGGGGATCAAGGCACATCGCGGCCCTGTCCCAGACCAGGCCTGGTGGTTCGATCAATCAAGCTGTTACTGCCTGCCGCATGTAGTCCAACGTGTGAACCACTGTTCAGCTGATCGGGAACTGAATTCAGGAACTTGTCAAGTTCCTTCTTAAAGGAAGCCAGAGGTTCGTTGGTAAATCGCCTTATGCACGAAGAGAGGGAGTTGAAGAGTCGGAGACCTCTGACACTCATCGAGTTCTCTCTTATCGTACTCTTCACGTCTCTGATTTTTATTGGAGGTTCTCTGCATCGGTGTGTGGAAACTGGTCATATCACACAAGTGGCTTCAGATTGCATTTACAAATAATTTCAATAATGTGGCCGTTAATGAGGTCAGGTTGTTGGGGTAATTCAGTGCTAAGAACCTCTCTTCTGTTTTCTAATGTTGTCAGAACCATCTTAAACATCTGCAGCGCCATACCTGGCTGTAGTGACTTGTTAAAGAGGCTTGCTGATGGTCTAGTGAGTCCCTCTTGGTCTTTTTGAAGAACTCTTGAAAACAGCCGAGGCTTTAATCCTTGGCTTTAATCGGTCAATTTCATGTTTGTTTTGATGATAATGCTTTTGCTGTTTTTTGTTGCTTTTGTTGAAATTTTGTTCGTTGTTTATATTTTGTTTTTGTTTTTATTTGTTTATTTTAATGTTGTTGTCCTTGTTTTGAAGTTATTGTTGTTGAAGGGGAGTTAAAGGCTACGACAACTTACGCAGTATTAAGTGCTGCTTCTCGTGAGTCCCGGGAAAAATATATTACTTATCTGTGTGAGCGATGAGACTCACGTCGCCTGACTGCGTAATTGACTCGTGGTTCTAATAACCACATTCTTGAAGCAACATAAGCAACAACGTAGAGGAAAGCAGTTGGTTCTCCAATTTATAATTGGTTCCATTTACAGTTCTGAAAGTTAAAGTCGCATTGTCAAAATAAAAAACTACGGCAGCAGCTGGCCTCTGGATGATGCCATGCTTCAACACAAACCCATGGGCACCTGACCTAAATAAGTACGTAGGTAGACGGCAACCATCCAGGAAGGTACCTACCATCCTGTCTAATGAGTACGAAACGGAATCCCGTTATTTTTTTTTTTTACACTGGTAGGACTGCTGATCTGTGCCTCATAAATACGTAAGATGGTAAGAAACTCTTACAAACTTCTGCTTATATTCAGTATACACATTACTTTCCCATGTGCTTCCTAATAGTTTTTAATTCTGTAATATTTCCTTTCTAACCTAGGAAGCCTAGTCATATTACAACTTCTGGCAGTTTGGCTGACACACAGATGATCAAACCAAATGCAAAGTATGTGGCCAGTCCTATGGTCACTATCTTGATCACTATGTGCTTTATTGTCCACTTATTGATGAGTATAGAGAAAGTATAATAACCTATGTGATGTACCAAGATATCTTATTAATGAAAATAAGATACCAGATATATTAAGTAAATTTCCTAAATTTGCTTGTAACAGGTAAGTCAACCGTAGATATAAATCCAGATGTACTCCTGTAAACCCTTTTGAGGTCTAGTTTCTAGGTGTTTTGTGTATCCATATGCTCATGCGCTACCGTCCACAGGATGGATATGGGGTGCACAATGAACTAGCATCTTAGGCGGCAAAATCTAATCTAATCTAATCGTAGTCTGAGTCCGGGTCGTGGGAAAGATAATCCCCAGAAGCACCAACAGATAACTAAAAGAGACGAGTTACACTCAGAGTTACGTTCAGAGTCAGTGTTAAACAGACGACTCAGCTCGCCTCCGAGAGACCTTGGAGGAGTGACCAGCCTGTCTCCCGTTATGTCAGGGTGGTAATTCAAATTCAAATTCAAATTCAAATCCTTTATTTCATGTAATACAAGGTGGGGGTACTTATATTATACATTAAAGTTGATATTA
>WNWK01002019.1:215000-235099 GCA_009830355.1 Cherax destructor | reverse complement strand
AGTTTTACCCATTCGGAAAGACATATATATATATATATATATATATATATATATATATATATATATATATATATAATATATATATATATTATATATATATATATATATATATATATATATATATATATATATATATATATATATATATACATATATATTTTATATATATGTATATATATATATATATATTTTGGAACCAATATTTTAACTTTTTTAATTTATCTTTCAAACAGGTGTAGTGTCGGGATATGGGGAAGATGGCTAATGAATTCCTATTTTTAAAGAAGGGGACAAGTCACTCCCGTTAACTCCCGGGCCCAATAAGCCTGACCTAAAAAAGGGGAAATTACTAGAGTCAATTATACCCGATATTATTAGAAGCCATCTAGATAACCAAAATTTTGTTTTAATGATACCCAGCATGGATTCCCCGAGGGGCCGCCTGCCTATCTAATTTTTTAAACCCTTTCTTCAGTAAAGCTTTACGTTGATCAGGGAATAAAAAATTTGGATATTGTTTATTTAGACTTTAGAAATTTTTGATGGGAGTCCCGGGCCCCGGAGACTGTTAAAGAAAGGGGGCAGCTCATGGCATTGGGGGAAAAGTTGTCATGGATCGAGTCATGGCTCACCAATAGGAAGCAGAGAGGTGCATAAAGGGGGTTTAAAATGAATGGGGACTTGTAACAAGTGGTTTTCCCAAAGGGGATCAGTCTTAGGCCCATTGTTATTTATAATATATATCAATGACCTTGATGAGGGAATTACTAGTGATATGAGCAAATTCGCCGACGACACGAAGATAGGTAGGATAATTGATTCAAACATAGATGTCATAGAACTTCAGGAAGATTTAGACAAACTTAATTCGTGGTCAGAAAAGTGGCAGATGCAGTTCAATGTAGATAAATGCAAGGTTCTGAAGCTCGGGAGTGTCCATAACCCAAGCACTTATAAGTTAAATAACGTAGAACTTAGCCATACAGATTGCGAGAAGGACTTGGGGTGATGGTAGAGCAACCTTAAACCAAGACAGCAATGCCTAAGCGTACGTAATAAGGCAAATAGATTACTGGGATTTATATCAAGAAGTGTTAGCAACAGAAGTCCAGAGGTTATATTACAGCTTTATACATCATTAGTAAGGCCTCACCTAGATTACGCAGCTCAGTTCTGGTCTCCATATTACAGAATGGACATAAATTCGTTAGAAAACATTCAGCGTAGAATGACTAAATTAATACATAGCATTAGAAATCTTCCTTACGAAGAAAGATTGAAGACCCTAAAATTACATTCACTTGTAAGACGTAGAATGAGGGGAGACATGATCGAGGTATAAAGTGGAAAATGGGTATTAACAAAGGGATATAAATAAGGTCTTGAGGATATCTCTCAAGAGAGAACCCGCAATAATGGATTCAAGTTAGATAAGTTTAGATTTAGAAAGGATATAGGAAAGTATTGGTTTGGAAATAGGGTAGTTGATGAGTGAACAGTCTGCCTAGTAGGGTTATTGAAGCTAGGACCTTGGGTAGTTTCAAATTTAGGTTGGATAAATTCATGAGTGAGAGGGTTGGATTTGAGTGGGACTCGCGCATGAGTGGGTAGAATTGTCAAAGCTTATTTCTTGGGTAGCATTGAAGATTGGGTTGAGCAAATATTCTGTTAGTGGGACGGATTGTGAAGGACCTGCCTAGTATGGGCCAACAGGCCTGCTGCAGTGTTCCTCCTTTCTTATTTCTTATGTTCTTATATTATATATATATATATATATATATATATATATATATATATATATATATATATATATATATATGCAAAAGATCACAGTAAACAGGTGATATCAAAATATGCAAGACAACCACTATGAAAAATATAGAGGAATTCCAAGCGCTTTCGTGACTACTCACATTATCAAGGAACTATAACAGGAAAACATGACAAGAAGGCTTATATAAGGGCGAGACTACACCTCACAGTCACATCACACTAACAAAGACATCACCTCACAGTAGCGTAACATCTCACGACTCTGTGAAGAGGAACATAAGAAAGGACCTGAAACTCTTCCCAAGAATTAAGATTAGTCCAATTTATCATTAAATTCTTCCCAAATTTTATTAATTATAAATGAATCCAATTTATATAAACCAAAAGAAATATTCATATTATTTTCAAAACTGCTTTTAATGAAACATGATTCTATTATATTTCTCTCAACCATGGACTTGCTTGATACAACCTTCTCAGCATTTTGAAAATCAATTGGATGGTTAAAATTCTAACATGAATAAATAGAGCATTAGAATCTTGTCCAGTTCTAATGCTATATTTATGTTGTTTTAATCTTAGTTCAAGACTTTACCAGTTTGACCATAATAAACTTTATCACATATTTTACAGGGAATCTTATAGACACATCCGTCAGCATTTTGGGGGGAATTTTTTATCAAAAGTCTTTTTACTGTATCAAGATTTTTAAATACAACTTTGATATTAAAATTCTTAAGAAAGGAAGGCATATCAATCAAGTTTTCATGGTAAGGGAGAACCAACATATTTTTGGTTGAATAAGGTTGGTTGTCCCTTTTTGGATTGTAAAAAGTATTCCTAGCTATTTTAAAAGATTTATCAATTATGTTTCTTGGGTATTTTAAATCATTCGCTATTTCATAAATTTTAGAGATTTCTTCATCTATGAACTCTGGACTACAAATACGTAAAGCTCTAAAAACATTGAAGAAAAAACCGACACTTTAACTCTATCTTGATGTGAAGAGTAATAGTGTACATAGGAACAATTATTTGTAGGTTTTCTGTAAATTTTAAATTTAAAATCAATGTTACCCTTAATAATAAAAACATCTAGGAAGGGCAATGAGTTATTTACTTGAATTCAACAGTAAAATTTATAGAATGAGCTAAGCTATTTAATTTAACAAGGAAATGGTTTATATCTACATTCTTAGGCATAAGGCACAAAATATCATCAACATATCTATACCACTTAGCTCTATAGGGAAGGATAGTGTTAAGCAATCTTGTTTCGAAAAATTCCATATATAAGTTACTAAGAACAGGTGAAAGAGGATTTCCCATTGCCATACCAAACTTCTGAGTGTAAAACTCATCATTAAATACAAATTTTCGCCCCTTATATAAGCCTTCTTGTCATGTTTTCCTGTTATAGTTCCTTGATAATTGAGTAGTCACGAAAGCGCTTGGAATTCCTCTATATTTGTTCATAGTGGTTGTCTTATATATATATATATATATATATATATATATATATATATATATATATATATATATATATATATATATATATATATATATATATATATATATATATATATATATATATATATATAATATTTCTATTATTACTAGCGTAGTTTAATGTCATGCCTCTCTCTTTCTCAAATATATTTATAATAATAATTGTAAATGGCCAGAGGACAGGAGTGTTGATTAGGGAGACAGTAGAGATGGGCAGGGGGGCAGGAGTGAAGGGCAGGGGACAGGAGATATATGTAGGGATGCAGGAGTGAAGGGCAGGGGACAGGAGATATATGTAGGGGGGCAGGAGAGATGGACAGGAGAGGATCAAGCATCAAAAGGCAGATTAAGTCTTTAGATAAAAATAATTTTTCAAATCTTTGCTACTTCATCTTTTTTAATATTTGTGTCGTTATCTTTCATTGTCTTATGTCTCTCTCATTCTGTATACCTTCCATTCTATGCATAGTTTTTCTTTGATATTACCTATATTACCTGTCTGGGCACTAGAGAATATTCGATAATATCGATAAAACTTATCCAAGCTTTTTACATATATCAAAACTGAAGTGAAAATAAAAGACTTTTTTTATTTCTTTGGATCTCTATAAATTTTCGGTATCTCTTTGATCTTCCTAAATTTTCGATTTCTTTTTTTTAGAACTCTTTACGTTTTCGATTTCTTCTATGGGGTCTGTTTACATTTTCGATATATTCTATGGGGTTTGTTTACATTTTCGATTTATTCTATGGGGTTTGTTTACATTTACGATTTTTTCTATGGGGTTTGTTTACATTTTCGATTTCTTGTATGGGATCGGCCTGACTTGGCGTGATAGCATTCGTGTAAGTGTCAAGGCAGCTTTTAAAGGCTGGTCCTCACCATTGCAGGTCAAAGAAAATTATCATATAGGAGAAACAGTTCGCACGAACCACCTGTTATTTGTCTTCATATATTTACTTCTGCTGTCTTGTTTCTTTTTCTCTCTTTTAAGCGAGTGCAAGTAAGCATTGTCTGTCTCGTACACACACACACACACACACACACACACACAGGCGCGCGTGTGTGGCTTCATGTAAATCTAATCTTATCTAATCTTCCTTAGCAAACTGTTGTTGCTCACAGCTTTTGTTTGTGTTGGTGGCGCCCCTTAGAGATAACTCTTACAGGGGACACCCTCTGTCTCCGTATTTCCTTAAAGTCTCACTGTCTGTCTGTCTCTTTGTCTCTTTCTGAGTGCTTATTTTGCTCTGTATATCTGCTCTCTCTCTTTCTCAGAATTCCTTAGGTAACGACGCCAACACTTGGAAACCTGCCACGCTGTAACTTCAACTGGGTTTCCTAACGCTGCCTCTGCTCTCTTTATCCAGCTCCCATCTCTTTCCTTGTGCCACCGTAAGTTTCATCCCTTTCCTATCTGCAAATGGAAATTATCGTTCCTTCTGTCAGTTTGGGAAACTTTATCATGCCCCCTCCGTTACCCTCCCGCTGTGTGGCTCTAGAATTTCTGTCTGCTGCAAGGACCTTCGTTCCCCTCCCGCAGTGTGGCTCTAGAATTTGTGTCTGCTGCAAGGACCTTCGTTCCCCTCCCGCAGTGTGGCTCTAGAATTTGTGTCTGCTGCAAGGACCTTCGTTCCCCTCCCGCAGTGTGGCTCTAGAATTTGTGTCTGCTGCAAGGAAGGTTATTTAATAAAGCTTTCGTTTTCGTCTGGCTGCCGTCTTTAAGCATAAATGTTGAGAGTTTGTAATGATCGTGTTCCTTATTCGATTCTGATTGTTTTCCATATCCCTAGTGCTTTGTGACTCTTATGGGCTTAGTGCTTTCCCCTCGAGTCTAATAAAAACAATAATTATTATAATAATGATAATTATGATGAATAAGGTATTTATGCAGCAGTTCTGTATCTGTTGATGACGTTTCTTTATCCAGCGGCTTTATCAATCTAATAAAGAGTTTATACAGTAAAAATAGTGAAAGAAATTGTGAGGTATTTTTGAGTTGTTCAATCCCTTAGTCTTAATAACAATTAATAATAATAATAATAATAATAATAATAATAATAATAATCAAGAAGTCTCATGGGTCAGATCAAAAAGACTTTTTTTCAATATTTTTTTCTTCAATTTTTTTATTCCTGTTACTATATATATAAACTGCGCCATTTCTGCGCCTTATATCCAGTTGTCTGGCCAGTGACGACTCTGACCTGTCTGATCTCTTCAACACTGACCACCTTTGACCTCTTCCCCCAACCTTCTATTTTCCGACGTTTTGACCGCCTTTCACTTGTCTTATATGACTACTAAACCATGAGTTGTCTATTGTCTATCTACTGGCCACCTTTGATAGACAAAATAGAAATTAAATTATAACTTAGCTCATTTCCTTTATTATTATTATTGGTAGTAGTAGTATTATAATAATAATAAAAATAATAATAATAATAATAATAATAATTATTGTTACTATTATTATTATTATTATTATTCAATATATCAACACAACAGAAAAAAAATTCTTTGTCTCTTCTTTAGATTTAGATTTCATTGAGTATCTTCTTCCTTCTCTTTTATTCCCTTATTTCATCCTTTTTCCTCTTTATTTGAACCCTCTGCCTTGTCTCCAAACATCCTTCTGCAGTTTCCTTATTCATATTGTGCTGCTATACTTCCTTCATTCACCCTGTGTCTTCTCTCCTTCGTTTCCTTTCTTGTACACCTCACACTGTACTTCTCTTCACCTCTGTCTCTCTCCTCTCCAATTTTCCTCGGTTTCCTCTGTGTCGTCTTTATTCGTTCCTCTTCTTCTAGCGCCACTAACTTTCCAGTTCACTTTCCTTATCTCTCTCTCTCTCTCTCCTTCTTTATGTTCTTCTCTCATTCTTCCTCTTCTCCCTTTTCTCATAGTTTTCTCCCTATTCTCTCTTTTCTTCTCCCTCATCTCCTTGCCTCCCTCTTCTCTTTTCTTATCCCTCCTTCTCCCTTTTATCCTCCTTGCCTCTTCTCTTCTCTTTCTTCTCTCCTCCCTTTTCTTCTCCCTCTGCTTCAGAGGCTTCATCAGGCACCCTGGGCTCTCCCATCTCTTCACTTGATCATCTTTTTCGGATTTTTATTTCCCCTTTCTTTCTGGTCCTTGTTCTTTTCTTTGTAGTTTTCTTATATTTTCACACCTTGTTTCTGTTCTACTCTCTCTCTCTCTCTCTCTCTCTCTCTCTCTCTCTCTCTCTCTCTCTCTCTCTCTCTCTCTCTTTATCTATCTATCTCTCACTCCACTCACCCAGGTTTTATCACTTACGACCTGCCGTTGTTATCACCCCCACCACCGGTGTTATCACCATTACAGGTGTTATCACCACCACCGGTGTTATCACTGTCACCGGTGTTATCACCACCACCGGTGTTATCACAACCATCGTATTATCACCACCTCCACTGGTGTTATCACCACCACCACCGGTGTTATCACCACCACCACCGGTGTTATCACCACCACCACCGGTGTTATCACCACCACCACCGGTTTTATCACCACCACCGGTGTTATCACCTGGAGAGGGCACCTAAATTACTGGGAACGTTTGAAGGTCCTTGATCTGTATTCCCTGGAACTCAGGCGAGAGGGATACATGATAATATACACTTGGAAGGTCCTGAAGGGATTGGTACCAAACCTGCACACGAAAATCACTCCCTATGAAAGCAAAAGACTCGGCAGGAGATGCAACATTCACCCAATGAAAAGCAGGGGTGCCACAAGTACATTGAGAGACAACACAAGTGTCCGGGGCAGAAGACTATTCAACTGCCTCCCAGCATACATAAATGGGATTACGAATAGACCCCTGGTTGTCTTCAAGAAGGCACTGGACAGGCACCTAAAGTCATTACCTGACCAGCCGGGCTGTGGTTCGTACGTCAGTTTGCGTGCGGCCGGCAGTAACAGCCTGGTTGATCAGACCCTGATCCATCATGTGGCCTGGTCTCAGACCGAGCCGCGGGGGCGTTGACCCCCGAAACCCTCTCCAGATAGGTAGGTAAACACCACCACCGGTGTCATCACCACCACTGGTGCCATCACCACCACCACCGGTGTTATCACATCTCTGTGTAATTAACGTTACCTCGTTATTCATTTTTATCACCTGTCCCTTTAATGAGTCCTCAGTGCTGTTGGAGGGCTCTTGATCCAAGTGACTAGAGCTGCGTTTCCCTTCGGATCCATTTTCCGGGTAATGTATAACTCGTACATGTTTTGTGCACACACACACGCACGCACGCACACACACACACACACACACACACACACACACACACACACACACGCACGCACGCACACACACACACACACACACACACACATACACATACACACACACATACACACAGCCACACACACACACACACACACACATACACATACACACAAGATGATGGATGCGGTACTGGAAAACCTGATGCACCAACATGTCAGGGACACGACCAGAGTGAGAGGAGAAGATGAACCAGCAAGACTGGACCTTGTATTCACCCTGAACAGCTCAGATATTGAAGACATAACACACGAGAGCCCCCTGGGAGCCAGTGATCATATGGTGCTGAGCTTTGAGTACATTGTAGAGCTACAGGTGGAGAGGGAAAACGGTACCGAAAGAGACAAACCAGATTTTAAAAGAGGAAACTACACAGGCATGAGGAATTTCCTGCAGGAGGTTCAGTGGGAAAGGGAAATGGATGGACAGACAATAAATGAAATGATGGAATACGTAGGGTCAAAGTGCAAGGAGGCAGAGGAACGGTTTATACCCAGAGGAAAAGATTAAACGGAAGGCCAGAAAGAGCCCCTGGTTTACCCAAAGGTGCAGGGAGGCAAAGACTCAAAGTGTCAGAGAATGGAAAAGGTACAGAAGGCAAAGAACCCAAGTAAACAAAGAGATTAGTAGAAGAGCTAGAAACGAGTATGCACAGGTACGGAGGGAGGCCCAGAAACAGTACGAAAACGACATAGCATCGAAAGTTAAGTCCGACCCGAAGCTTATGTACAGTCACATCAGAAGGAAAACAACAGTTAAAGACCAGGTGATAAGGCTGAGGAGAGAAGATGGGGAACTCACAAGCAATGATCAAGAGGTATGTGAGGAGCTCAACTTGAGGTTTAAGGAAGTATTCACAGTGGAGGAAGGAAGGCAGCTGGGTAGACAGGATGGGGTGCGTCACCAACAAGGGATGTATCAAGTGCTAGAGGGCATACACACAACTGAGGAGGAAGTGAAGCAGTTACTCAGTGACCTTGATACCTCAAAGGCGATGGGTCCGGACAATATCTCCCCGTGGGTTCTTCGGGAAGGAGCTGAGGTACTGAGTGTGCCACTTACCATAATATTCAACACATCCCTTGAAAATGGGCAGATACCTGAGGTATGGAAGAAGGCCAACGTAGTCCCCATCTTTAAAAAAGGAGACAGAAAAGAGGCACTAAACTATAGACCGGTGTCACTTACATGTATAGTGTGCAAAGTCCTGGAGAAAATCATCAGGAAAAGAATGGTGGAGCACCTCGAGCTGAACAGGATAATAAACACCAGACATAACGGATTCCGGGAAGGCAAATCCTGTGTAACAAACCTCCTAGAGTTCTATGATAAAGTAACAGAGGTAAGGCAAGAGAGAGAGAAGGGTGGGTTGATTGCATTTTCCTGGACTGCAGGAAGGCCTTCGACACAGTTCCTCACATGAGATTAGTAAAGAAGTTGGAAGAACAAGCATGTATAACAGGAAGGGCACTGGAATGGATCAGGGAATACCTCACAGGGAGGCAACAACGGGTCATGGTGCGTGATGAGGTATCACAGTGGGCGCCTGTGACGAGCGGCGTACCGCAGGGGTCAGTCCTAGGACCAGTGTTATTCTTGGTATATGTAAACGACATGACGGATGGGATAGACTCAGAAGTGTCTCTGTTCGCAGATGATGTGAAATTAATGAGGAGAATCACATCGGAAGAGGACCAAGCAGGACTTCAAACAGACCTGGACAAGCTTGACATCTGGTCTAGCAACTGGCTTCTCGAATTCAATCCCACCAAATGCAAAGTCATGAAGATCGGAGAAGGACAAAGAAGACCGCTGACAGAGTACAGGCTAGGTGGACAAGGGCTACAAACCTCGGCAAAGGAGAAAGACCTTGGGGTGAGTATAACGCCAAGTACGTCTCCGGAGGCACACATCAACCAGATAACTGCGGCAGCATATGGGCGACTGGCAAACCTAAGATTAGCGTTCCGTTACCTAAACAAGGAATCGTTCAAGACACTGTACACCGTGTACGTCAGGCCCATACTAGAATATGCAGCACCAGTCTGGAACCCACACCTGGTCAAGCACGTAAAGAAACTAGAGAAAGTGCAAAGGTTTGCGACAAGGCTAGTTCCACAACTCAGGGGTCTGTCCTATGAAGAAAGGTTGAGGGAAATAGGACTAACAACACTGGAGGAAAGAAGGGTCAGAGGAGACATGATAACGACATACAAAATACTGCGGGGAATCGACAAGGTAGACAGGGACAGGATGTTCCAGAGAGGAACACAGAAACAAGGGGACACAACTGGAAGCTGAAGACTCAGATGAGTCAAAGGGATGTTAGGAAGCATTTCTTCAGCCACAGAGTAGTCAGGAAGTGGAATAGTCTAGAGAAAGATATAGTGGAGGCAGGAACCATACATAGTTTTAAGACGAGGTATGATAGAGCTCATGGAGCAGGGAGAGCAGAGACCCAGTAGCGGACAGCGAAGAGGCGGGGCCAGGAGCTGAGTCTCGACCCCTGCAACCACAATTAGGTGAGTACAATTAGGTGAGTACACACACACATACACACGCGCGCACACACACACACACACACACACATACACACACACACATACACACACACACATACACACACGCACACACACACACACACACACACACACACACACACACACACACACACACACACACACACACACACATACACACACACACACAGCACGCACACGCACATACGAACACACACAAACACACGCACGAACACACACACGCACGCACGCACACACACGCACACACACGCACGCACACACATGAACACACAGAGTTGTCAGGAAGTGGAATAGTCTGGAAAGTGATGTAGTCTGGGATGCAGGATCCATACATAGCTTCAAGAAGAGGTATGATAATGCTCGTGGAGCAAGGAGAGTGACCCAGTAGTGACCAGTGAAGAGGCGGGGCCAGGAGCTGTGACTCGACCCCTTCAACCACAACTAGGTGAGTACACTATGCAACAGTCACGTAGCTTTAAATAGCATTTAAAAATGCATTCACGTTCATTGACCGAGGGGAAGGTGGGCGGGCGTGGGCGTGGCTGTGGGCGGGGGCGTGACTGAGGGCAAGGAGGCGTGGCCGACGGCGTGGGAGAGGGAGTGGCAGGAAGATTGTGGGCATCGAAGGAAAGTGATGACTTTGGGAGGGAGATAGTGGGCGTGGGAGGGAGTGAGGTGGCAGGCGTGGGAGGGAGTGAGGTGGCAGGCGTGGGAGGGAGAGGGCGTGGCTGGATGTGCTGGGCGTGGAAGGTGATGGGCGTGGGAGGGAGGTGTTGGGTGTTGGAGGGAGGTTTGGGCGTGGGAGGGAGAGGGCGTGGCGGGAGGTGCTGGGCGTGGGACATGTGGAATCAATAATGAGACAGAGGCAGGAAGAGACGCTTGGGAGGAAGAGGAGGAGGAGGAAGAAGAGGAGGAGGGGAGCGGGAGGAGGAGGAATGGAGGGAATAAAGGAGAGACGAGGAGGCGGAAGGGAAGTAGATAGGATTAGGCAGAAGATAGGGAGGGAGGGAAGGAATGAGGAGGAATTAGAGGTGGGAGGAAGAATCAGGAAGAGAGGATAGGAGGAGAGGGATGGTAGGGAAGGAAGAAGGGAGAGGAAATTCTACCCTGCGAGGTTTACTTGAGAGAGAGACGCTCACGCAAACACACAGGTATACATACACAAACATACACAAAAGCATACTACGCAAGCATACACACACAGCCATACACACACAAGCATACACACACAAACATACACACAAGAACACACACACCATTCTCCTATATTTCACTCAGAGATTAAGAACGGTAAGCCTTTATTCCGGGATGGTAATATATGAAACTGAAATGCCTCTGTGTGTGTGTGTGTGTGTGTGGGCGTCCTACACTCCGTGGTTGTGGCCGAGGTTGAGACAGCTTAAGTCATCCTTACTAAGCTTTGCATGGCCTCATTTGTCCGACCCTCACAAGCTTTTTAACCTCCGATTTTCCTGCCTACAAAAAAAATAACAATTTCCAACACAGTTAATTACAAGTCTTCCCAAATGAGTTTAGAATTTGAATGAGTGAGCTAGTGGGCGGAGGGTCGAGCCTCCACCAATCCTGATGCTCAATAAACAAACCTAACAATAATAATAATAATAATAATAATAATTATAATAATAATAACTATAATACTAATAATAATAACCATAATAATAATATAAATAATAATAATAATAATAATAATAATAATAATAATAATAATAATAATAATAATAATAATTATAAATAATAATAATAATAAATATTATTATTATTATTAGTAGTAGTAGTATTTTAAAAATAATAGTAATGATAATGATAATAATAGCAGTAATAATATAAATAATAATAATAATGAAATAACTATAATAATAATATCAAGAATAATAATAATAATAGCAGTAATATAAATATAAATAATAATAATAAACAATAATAATATGAAGAGGTGACTATTTTGGCTTTAATATTAAGGCTCAACAAAATTTTTGTTCTTCCTGAGTGGTGTGTTGCAGTAAGCAGACGGAGGATCGAGCCTCCGCCACCACCGTTTGACCTGTTGTCTTTCTCAATATTTATCCACCAAGAGTGTTTTGTTATCCACCAGGAGTGTCCTGTTATCCACAAGGAGTGTCCTGTTATCCACTAGGAGTGTCCTGTTAACCACCAGGAGTGTCCTGTTAACCACCAGGAGTGTCCTGTTAACCACCAGGAGTGTCCTGTTAACCACCAGGAGTGTCCTGTTAACCACCAGGAGTGTCCTGTTATATACCAGGAGTCCAGGAGTGTCCTGTTATCAACCAAGAGTGTCCTGTTATCAACCAAGAGTGTCCTGTTATCGTGATGGCCTTACGGCTCCTGGGGAAACAGGAGGCAGTCAGGACTGACCCAAGGAAGGAGGGGGTTGGTTGCTCCAGTTCCCAGGATCTAAAGCCCTTCACTGGAGTGAAGGCACTATCGTCTTTGTGATTATTTGCAATGAGACTCTTAAAACCTTAGAGCCTCCCTCTACATGCATCATCCTCGAAAGTGAAACAGGTATTAAACAGGTATCAAACAATGGTTAAACAGACTGTGAACAAGTATTAAACGGGCACAGATAATGATCAAGTATCTAACAATAGTTAAACAGACTGTGAACAAGTATTAAACGGGTACAGATAATGAACAGGTATCAAACAAGGGTCAAACAGACTATGAACAAGTATTAAACGGGTACAGATAATGAATAGGTATCAAACAAGGGTCAAACAGACTATGAACAAGTATTAAACGGGCACAGATAATTTATTGGGTATTGAACAGATGTTAAACAGGAACATAAGAACATAAGAACATAAGAATGGAGGAACACTGCAGAAGGCCTACTGGCCCATACAAGGCAGGTCCTTATCAAAACCACCACTACCTAAAAATTTATTCCCGTACTCACGACACAAATCAAACCCAGCCCCTCCCACTCATATATTTGTCCAATCTCTTTTAAAGCCACCCAAGGTCCTAGCCTCTATCACAGTACTCGGAAGATTGTTCCACGCATCTACAACTCTGTTCGAAAACCAGTACTTGCCTATGTCCTTTCTAAATCTAAATATATCCAATTTAAATCAGTTATTTCTCGTTCTTACTTGGTTCGATATCCTCAGTATTTTATTAATATCTCCTTTGTTTATGCCCATCATCCACTTGTACACCTCGATGATATCTCCCCTCATTCTACGTCTCTCCAGAGAGTGGAGATTCAACGCTCTAAGTCTATCTTCATACGGGAGATTTCTTATACTGTAAATCATTTTAGTCATTCTTCTTTGTATGTTCTCCAATGAATCTATATCCATCCTGTAGTAAGGAGACCAAAACTGAGCTGCATAATCCAAATGAGGTCTCACTAGTGATGTATAGAGCTGTAAAATAACTTTTGGACTTCTGTTGCTTATACTTCTTGAAATAAATCCTAGTAATCTGTTAGCCTTATTGCGCACACTTAGGCACTGTTGTCTTGGCTTTAGATTTCTGCTTAAAAGAGAAAAGCTAGGGTATCATGGGTATCAAACAGGTATTACACATGTATTTAACAAGTCGTAAACAGGTATTTAAAAAAAAAGCATGAATCGCCTTTCTTCCATTTTTTCTATAAGAAATTTAAATGTTTTTACTGACTCCTAACTTCCCAGTCATTTCCTCCGACACTCAGGAAAATAATGAACATTTCCCAAGACAATAATGTTCAGCCTGTCTCCCTAACTTCCGGTTTCTGCATCATAAAAAACATTAACTCATTTTTTCCCCCTTGTTTTACACTAAAAAAAAAATATACTGTTCCATCTTTCTCTCATGAGTATTACAAACTAAGTGGATTTTTAATGTAAAAAATTGTCACTGAGAAACACGTTAAAAGAAGTGGAATAAGAGGTTAACTAGCATTAACCTTCGTTACTCATCCCTGCTCATCTTCATTTAACGCCATCATTCACCTTCACTGCTCATACGTACTCATTATTCTTCACTTTAGATCGTTATCTTCACTGCACAAACTTACTCATTATCCTTCTTTTTAGATCATTATTCATCTTCACTACTCATATTTACTCATCTTCACACCAACATTCACTTTCACTACTCAGTCTAACACATATTCACGGCATCATTCACCTTCACTACTCATTTCAGCACATCCTCACACCATCATTCACCTTCACTACCCATCCCTACAAATCTTTACACAATCATTCACCTTCACTATTCATCCCTACTCATCTTCAAACCATCATTCACTTTCACTACACAATCTTACAAGACGCAGTCTTACATCAACACAGTTACTACACCAGACTGCTTCTCAAATCTTTACCGCTCTCTAGTACTTATATCAAACTGAAACAAGTTCTATTTCAGTTTGTAGACTCGTTACACCTTTTGTTAAAAACTGTGGCTTTATCCTAAGACAACCTTCGGCCTTCTTAAAGTCCTAGATTAGGCTGGCTTGTCAAGGGTGTGTGTGTGTGTGTGTGTGTGTGTGTGTGTGTGTGTGTGTGTGTGTGTGTGTGTGTGTGTGTGTGTGTGTAGCAGAAAAAGAGTGAATGTAATCGATTAGTTAAAAATGGGTTTTATTTCCTGTAGAGTTTAAGATAAAAATATGTGTGTAAGTAAAATGTGGGTCATTGGTTCCTTAGAATTTTAAGTGAAATATGTGCGTTAGTGAAATTTGGGTCTCTACTCTTGTAGAATTTTAAGCAAAGCACACACTGGTCTCTCTCTCTCTCTCTCTCTCTCTCTCTCTCTCTCTCTCTCTCTCTCTCTCTCTCTCTCTCTCTCTCCTCTCTCCATGCCTTTTTTTAATCCGCATTTTTTTCTTAATTTATCCACTCAACCACAACTCTATTGCCAAATCAGGGCTCTCCTATATCCATCCTAAATAATTATGTTCATTCTGAAATATGGAGCTCAGAACACCATAAACACATTCAAAACATTTACTGAACGTAAAATAATATATGAATTTGTTGATGAGTTGTATTTGAATCTCATGTGAAGAGTCAACCATCAGCCCCCGAGGCACGAAATTAGTTATGTATCTGTGTGTAACGCATGTGTGTATCTCTGTGGAGCGGCCCCTTACGAGCCTAGCTTTTCCCTATGATGATAATAATAATAATGATATTAATAATAATAATTTATTAATATTAATTTATTATTATTATTATTATTATTATTATTATTATTATTATTATTATTATATTTGCTACATCAAAGGTATCTTAAACTTTCCTCTTCTACACCTTCTCATTCTCCTCCTCTACCTCTTCTTCTACAATTACCTACAAAGGTGTCCTGAAAATCTTTTCTTTCTTCCTCCTCCTCTTTCTCATCCTCCTCCCCTTTTCCTTCTCCTCCCCTCCTCCTCCTCCTCCTAATCCTAATCCTCCTCCTCCTCCTCCCCTAATCCTCCTTCTCCCCTCCTCCTCCTCCTCTACCATCAGAGGCGTCTTAACAAACTCTTCTCCTCTTCCTCCTCTTCTCACTTTCATCCCTTTACACGTCAAAGCTTTTCGACAAAAATAATGAGTCTCGCGATCCGCAACGTGAAGTATGTGGCACCCCGCGTGATGCCTCCTGGTTCAGCTCTGCCTGATGTAGCACTCCTTGTGATGCCTCCTAGCACAGTGCCACCTGATGTGGCACTCCTTGTGACGCCTCCTAGCACAGTGCCACCTGATGTGGCACTCCTTGTGACGCCTCCTAGCACAGTGCCACCTGATGTGGCACTCCTTGTGACGCCTCCTAGCACAGTGCCATCTGATGTGGCACTCCTTGTGACGCCTACTAGCACAGTGCCACCTGATATGGCACTCGACGCTCTAGACAGTGCCACCTGATGTGCACTCCGTGACGCCTCCTAGGACAGTGTCACCTGATGTGGCACTCCTTGTGACGCCTTTTAGGACAGTGTCACCTGATGTGGCACTCCTTGTGACGCCTCCTAGCACAGTGCCACCTGATGTGGCACTCCTTGTGACGCCTCCTAGCACAGTGCCACCTGATGTGGCACTCCTCGTGACGCCTCCTAGGACAGTGTCACCTGATGTGGCACTCCTTGTGACGCCTCATAGCACAGTGTCACCTGATGTGGCACTCCTCGTGACGCCTCCTAGGACAGTGTCACCTGATGTGGCACTCCTTGTGACACTTCGTGGATCAGTGCCACTTGACACAACTATGTGTAACGTTTCCCATAGTTTTGTAACACCTTCATTTTCTCCTCCCAGCCTCCCAACACTACATCATCTCCTCCCAATGTCCCTTCTACCTCTCCCCATGTCTCACTACCTTCCATTATGGAATCTTCGTTCTAGTAACATATCTGGCCTCGCTACCGCTGCCTCGCTGACCTCGCTACCGCTGCCTCGCTGGTCTCGCTACCGCTGCCTCGCTGGCCTCGCTACCGCTGCCTCGCTGGCCTCGCTACCGCTGCCTCGCTGGCCTCGCTACCGCTGCCTCGCTGGCCTCGCTACCGCTGCCTCGCTGGCCTCGCTACCGCTGCCTCGCTGGCCTCGCTACCGCTGTCTCGCTGGCCTCGCTACCGCTGCCTCGCTGGCCTCGCTACCGCTGCCTCGCTGTCCTCGCTACCGCTGCCTCGCTGGCCTCGCTACCGCTGCCTCGCTGGCCTCGCTACCGCTACCTCGCTGGCCTCGCTACCGCTGCCTCGCTGGCCTCGCTGACCTCGCTACCGCTACCTCGCTGGCCTCGCTACCGCTGCCTCGCTGACCTCGCTACCGCTACCTCGCTGACCTCGCTACCGCTGCCTCGCTGGCCTCGCTACCGCTACTTCGCTGGCCTCGCTACCGCTGCCTCGCTGGCCTCGCTACCGCTGCCTCGCTGGCCTCGCTACCGCTGCCTCGCTGACCTCGCTACCGCTGCCTCGCTGACCTCGCTACCGCTGCCTCGCTGGCCTCGCTACCGCTGCCTCGCTGGCCTCGCTACCGCTGCCTCGCTGCAAGTATATCACGGAATGATTCAGAATGTTTCCCAGAGGATGACACAGCTTGAGGCAGAAAGGGTGATTGAATTTAAATGACTACCGTAGATTACACATTGTTCAGGTGATTCAGCTTTCATTTAGAGCTGTAATATCGGCGGCGGCAGTAACAGAAATAACAAGAGAAAGAACAGCATTAGCACCAATCGTTAAAGCACCAGCAGCAGCAGCAGCAGCAGCAGCAGCAGCAGCAGCAGCAGCAGCAGCAATAACAACAGCGGAAGCGGTGTAGTCCATTCTCACATCAAGAGTGGGAAACGTTGAGATTTAAACGTTTCCCATCTATTTTTCTCGGCCACCCTCTTGGCAGACGCATCTCCACGTTCTAATTTGTATGATTTGTTGTTAAATATACGTTTTTATATGTTTAAGATGGTCTAAATTAGCCTATTTTAAACTAACTCAAAAATATTTAAAGACAATATTATTTGGTAAAAAAAAATCGTTTAAAAATTTACATTTAACAAAACGTCAAAAACAGTGACTTTTTAAATGAGAAAGTGTTTAGCAGAAGCAACAATAGCGGCAATAACAGCTAAACAATAGCAGCAAAAAATAACCACACTAGCAGCACCATCAACAATAAAATCAATTGTAATAATAGCAACAGCAATAACAGAAATAGCAAATATAACAGTAATAACAGCAATAGCAATAATATCAACACCAGTAATAACAGCAACAGCAATAATATCAGCAACAATAATTGCAGTAACAGTAACATCAGCAATAATAAGAATATTGTTAATAATAATAACAGCAGCATTAATTACAGCAGCATGAATAACAACAAAAATAATGATAACAAAAGTAGCAACAATAACATCATCAGCAATAATAACAACAACAGTAATAAACAGTGCTGGATCAAACAGAGTTCAACCGATTCAACATCCATTTGAAGATATAACGGCAATAACAGCTATGGTGGCGACAGCAGCGGCAGCAGCAGTAATAACAGCAGCAGGAGCAGCAGTAACAATAATAACAGCAACAGCAGCAGCATTAACAATAATAGCAACAGCAGGAGCAATAATACTAGCAGCAGCAGCATCAACAATAATAATAGCTGCAGCAGCAGCAGGATCATCAATAACAATAATAACAGCAGCAGGAGCATCAGTAACAATAACAGCAGCAGGAGCAGTATAAACAATAGTAACAGCAGCGGGAGCACCACCAATAATAGCAGGAGAAGCACTAATAACAGCAGCAGTAGTATCAATGACAGTAATAACAGCAACAGTAGCATCAATGACAGTAATAACAGCAGGAGGATCATCAATAACAATAACAGCAGCAGGAGCACCACCTATAATAGCAGCAGCAGCAATAATAACAGCAGCAGTAGCATCAATGACAGTAATAACAGCAGGAGGATCATCAATAACAATAACAGCAGCAGGAGCACCACCTATAATAGCAGCAGCAGCAATAATAACAGCAGCAGTAGCATCAATGACAGTAATAACAGCAGGAGGATCATCAATAACAATAACAGCAGCAGGAGTACCATCAATAATAATAGCAGCAGCATCAGAAATTACAATAGCATCATCAACAACAAAAAGCGGCAAGAGGAACAATAGCAACGACAGCAAAAACAGAAGCAGTATTAATGACAGTAGTAGTACCAGAACTAACAAGAGCTGTGCTGGGACCAGCAGCAGTAACATCAGCAGTGTCAACAAAGGCGGCAATAAGAACTGCTTCATGAATACTGTCAGAGAGAGAGAGAGAGAGAGAGAGAGAGAGAGAGAGAGAGAGAGAGAGAGAATGAGAGAGTTCACACGGAAAATTAATTTCATAGTCTGTCTCCAGTAAGTACAGTATAATATTTCTTCACTAAACTTTTTTGGAAGGCTGGAGATAAAAGTAGACTCAATATTAATAGTCTTGTGTCGCCGGTCAGACGTCACAGTGACCATGATACATGACCCCACATGTATATCCCTACGCTGCTCGCTCTATACAATTTTGGCAAGCGAACATATATCTCAATACGTCGCTTTTCATCAGTGTTTGTTGATCTGTATATTTTATGAGTTTAAAACTCATGTTTGACCTATTTATCATAGTTTTACGAGTTGTCATTTTTTGGGGGGAGGGGGAGGTGTGTGGGTGTCTACGTGGGTACACACACACACACACACACACACACACACACAACATCACACCATAGAGTAGTCAGGAAGTGGAATAGTGTAGCGAACGATATAGTGGAGGCGGGACCCATACATAGTTTTAAGACAAGGTATGATAAAGCTCATGGAGCAGGGAGAGCAGAGACCCAGTAGCGGACAGCGAAGAGGCGGGGCCAGGAGCTGAGTCTCGACCCCTGCAACCACAATTAGGTGAGTACACACACACACACTCAAATGATTGGCTGTATTTACTTTTAATTTGATAAATACTGTTTCTCAAGGTTAGTGTGAAATATGAAATTAGAAAAACGTCAGTTACAATAGTTGATAAATTTGTGGATGACAAACAGATGAGAATAGAGATAAGAGGGTAAACTGCCCTCCTGAGGGAATATCATCAATGAGGTCTCTGTCATCAATGTAATACTATATAGATTAAGAATAATCGTGTATTATCTAGGTGTTTGAGTTAAGGCTAGTACGACAGGCTTCCTTCCCACTGTGATGTAAGTAACGCATCAAAATGCGTGCAAGCGGAATAAGTGGAAAAGCGGCAGATGGATCTTCAACGTCCTAACAGATTCTATCAATTAAGCAAAAGTGAACAAAGGCAATTCATGGAGCGCCCTAGTGATAAGCTGTGTTCCTCCCGGCACAGTATTCCCCACAGCGTTCTCTCTCTCACTGCTGACGCTGACAAAGATACAAAGCACACCGCTGTATCACTCTCCGGATACTGTTGGAATATGTATGAGAGTAGCATTAATGAAGGACACAGCA
>WNWK01002019.1:127500-210000 GCA_009830355.1 Cherax destructor | reverse complement strand
GAAAAAGAATCACATTCACCATCGTTCATTCACTAGTTGATTTTCCAAAAGTATTCAGACATCACAATACAAATGATTTTCTGAATTGCAATATCCCTACATCTCCTTCAGAGTGAAGGCACTGTACTTCCCACTTCCAGGACTACAACATCCCCCACCCCTCCTTCAGAGTACAGTCACTGTACCTCCCACCTCCAGGTCTACAACATCCCCCACCCCTCCTTCAGAGTACAGTCACTGTACCTCCCACCTCCAGGTCTACAACATCCCCCACCCTCCTTCAGAGTACAGTCACTGTACCTCCCACCTCCAGGTCTACAACATCCCCCACCCCTCCTTCAGAGTACAGTCACTGTACCTCCCACCTCCAGGTCTACAACATCCCCCACCCCTCCTTCAGAGTACAGTCACTGTACCTCCCACCTCCAGGTCTACAACATCCCCACCCCTCCTTCAGAGTACAGTCACTGTACCTAACACCTCCAGGACTGCAACATCCCCATCCCTCTTTCAGAGTACAGTCACTGTACCTCCCATCTCCAGGACTGCAACATCCCCACCCCTCCTTCAGAGTACAGGCACTGTACTTCCCACCTCCAGGACTCAAGTCATGCTAACTCCAACAATACGTCAAATCCCAAAACTCACTCCCATCTAACACGTTCCCACAGGTTTGCAATCTTGAGGGTCGTTTGAAATAAATCTGCTCATTTCTGGAATGAGGATTATTGAATGAGTGATGGTGAATGTTTTCATCCTCAGGTCACCCCACCTTGATGGGAGGAGACTCACCTGGTAAAAAAGAGAGAGTGAGTAGGAATATATATATATATATATATATATATATATATATATATATATATATATATATATATATATATATATATATATTATTGTGACCACGAACAAGTGGTATTAATCAATAACAACCCTGCGACTAGCCAAGGATTCGAACCCATGCTGCTTTGGCCCGCCTCATAGTGAGCGAAAACCCATGACGTTCTAACCCACGCAATCTTACAAGAACCAAGCACCCAGCCAAGCTAGGTGTGTTACCCTTGGTCCGAGGACATACGGTGGTGTGGGTGCCACTGAGCTAATTTCATTCTCCTCAACGTTTGGTGTACTAGCCTCAACAAGCAATATTTTATATTATTGTGACCACGAACAAGTGGTATTGATCAATAACAACCCTGCGACTAGCCAAGGATTCGAACCCATGCTGCTTTGTCCCGCCTCATGGTGAGCGAAAACCCATGACGGTCACCATGAGGCGGGCCAAAGCAGCATGAGTTCGAATCCTTGGCTAGTCGGAGTGTTGTTATATATATATATATATATATATATATATATATAGAGAGAGAGAGAGAGAGAGAGAGAGAGCTGGTATGTACTATCATTAATAGTATTCCTGGTTATAATTCTACGGCTACTAGTGCTACGACTACTACTACTACTACTTCCATCACCAACACCTCCACCATTTCCACTCCTTTCTTCCCCTGACCCCTCCCCTAGTATATTCTAGCCTTCACTACTTTTCTCGCCTCAAATGTGATTTGACAATGGTATGGCACGGACCGAAACGTCGTTCTGAGGCTCTAAGGGGTATGAAATTTTAGTGAATTGTTCCAGCCACGGTATTGTTCATTTTTACTCGTGATATATATCAAGACACACAGTATATATCAAGACACACACAGTATATATCAAGACACACAGTATATATCAAGACACACACAGTATATATCAAGACACACAGTATATATCAAGACACACAGTATATATCAAGACACACAGTATATATCAAGACACACAGTATATATCAAGACACACAGTATATATCAAGACACACAGTATATATCAAGACACACACAGTATATATCAAGACACACACAGTATATATCAAGACACACAGTATATATCAAGACACACATTATATATCAAGACACACACAGTATATATCAAGACACACACAGTATATATCAAGACACACAGTATATATCAAGACACACAGTATATATCAAGACACACACAGTATATATCAAGACACACACAGTATATATCAAGACACACAGTATATATCAAGACACACAGTATATATCAAGACACACACAGTATATATCAAGACACACAGTATATATCAAGACACACATTATATATCAAGATACACACAGTATATATCAAGACACACACAGTATATATCAAGACACACAGTGTAAATTCCCTGCTATTCAAAGTATAAATTTCTGGGGATACGCAATTAAATTCCAGGTACAGAAATTCCGGGAGATATTACAAAAAATAAATATGGCAATGAGGAAATATCTGGTACCAAGAGAGAGAGATTTACACAGATGGTGTTTGTTTTAGCCTGAAGATGAAAGAGTAATTGGAGTGTGTAGCCAGAAGTCATGACTCGTGTCTGCACTGCATTTCTGGGACCCGGGATATGTGGAAACATGTTTGATGAGAAGGTGGAAATGACTGAGGCAGAGAGAGACGGGGGGGGGGGAGAGAACTTGTGTAATGAATAGTGTCTGAAACGTCAGATCTAAGAGATGAATGGAAGCATATCAATTTAAAGATGCTGTACCCAACTGCTGGTGCAGCCTCTCTCTCTCACACACGCACTCACACACACACACACACACACACACACACACACACACACACACACACACACACACACACACACACACACACACACCACCACCACCAGCTGGTACAGTCACTATCACTCCCAAAATACCTGATACACACATACAGGCGGGACCAGGAGCACTGACTCAATCCAAACAAAACAACAGACTTGGTGAACACAACTCAACTAGCACACAGCACTATATAGAGAACTCTAGAGACTCGAACTGCCGTCCCAGCAGTTGCTGGAAAAGCACACTACCTCAGAGTATCGAATCTCTAACTCATCTTGTGCTGAATGACCCACACGGGTTTAGCCAGTCGTAAAATACAAGTTAAAATACACTCAGACTTCCAAAAAGATCTAAAGGAAAATACCAGGATAAAAATAAATAATATATGTTTTAAAATGGCGCACAAATTGCTTTTGGTAAATTCCAGTGTAAAAAAAAAAAACTACTGCAAAAATACTCTATAAAATACGGTAAAAATACTAAGAAAATTGGTTAAAACACTGTAACCAATACTGTAACAAATAATGTAAAACGCACTTTAAAACACCGTAACAATACTTTGAAACACTGATGAAAATACTGTAAAGCGTCGTTTAAAATACGCTTCAAAATATACTGTTAAAAAACATTATGCTGCAAAAATACTGTAAAAAATCGTGAGCCGTAAATCTAATATTATATCTAAATTAGAGTGAAAATTACGGGGAGACGAGTGGTTCCCAGTGAGGATTTCCTCAGCATTTATGTAAATTATCTAGAAATATGAAAGCTAAACTCAGGTTGAAATGTGATCAAGCGAAGCACTTGCCCCTCCCCTTTCCCTTCCTGCCCAGACACTCCTGCCCCTCGTGCCCAGACACTCCTGCCCCTCCTGCGCACACCCTATTATCCATCCTGCCCCCTTCCCTTCCTTTCTGAAAACGCCCTTCTACCCTACTATCATAATCTCATTCCTCGCTTATCTTTCGCTTTGAGATCAGCAATGATGCGCAGTTGTGCACGGTCATGCGCTGTTAAACAGCTGTGCAGAGTCAGGGGTGGCACAGGGGCCCAGAGAAAATAGGTATAGTGTTATGTATGGGAAGTAGCGCTGACACGAGCGTGTGGAGAGACTGGGGAGAACTATTCTGTTTATACGGAAGTCTCTCTCTCTCTCTCTCTCTCTCTCTCTCTCTCTCTCTCTCTCTCTCTCTCTCTCTCTCTCTCTCACACACACACACACATCTCTCTCACACACACAATAACTTGCCTACGATATTACCTAAGCAATACAGAGAGCCCACACTAATATTACACACAGGATGCCCCGCACCTCAATACACCCCAAAGGCAATATCATCTCATCTTTCCTTAACAATTTCGCCCAGCCAATACCAAACATCCTCCCTCATACTGTTTGTCCAGGGCAAATTGACACAAACTTTACCTTGTGTGCCCACGCTATTCAGAATATTTCCATTTTTCTCCCTTGACATAACAGTTTCTGCGTCGCTTGCCTCTCCTAGTTGCAGATTTCTCGCCTTCAGAAAATGTTGACGAAGAATTACATATATGTGCGGCATGTGGGTATATTTATTCAATGAAATGATGGGTAGAATGTAGAACTATATGCAAAAGTTAAGGTAATTAGTCCCTAAGCCTTGAACTTGGTGTCAGAAAAGGACAAGTGTAGAGGTACAGAAAGGGACAAGTGTAGAGGTACAGAAACGTTAAGGCATCGTTTCGCTTGTAGACCAGATTTTGTTTAAAAGTCCCTGATGGTGGGGTGCTGTCTTGCCATGCTTTGACAGCGACATGACAGGATTTTGAATTAGCGTGACTAAGGTTTTGTTAAATTTGTTGTGTAATTGTTTATGCTTTACTAACCTCTGCATGTCCCTCAGAGTTTATTACTTCCCGTTTTTATTACCTTATCTTGTAGCCCCATTTTACTGCCCATTTTACTGATTCAAACGAAGAATAAGGAGCAACATAATAATTAAAAGAAGCGGAGTCAGAAGGAAAAAAAAGAAAAAGAAGGAAAGAGAAAGCAGGTGTAAAAGAGAAAGGAATCATAAGAAGCAGCGGAAGAAGAATAAGTAGAAGAAAAAGAAAGAAGAGTGTACAGTAAACACGGTCCCATTGGGTAAGTTTACAGCCTGTTGTAAAGAAATCTGTTAGAGACGACAACAAGAAATACCAGCAAGACTGTCTTTCAGAATTTTTTTTTTTTTTTTTTTGAGAGAGAGAGAGAGAGAGAGAGAGAGAGAGAGGAAGAGTGAGGGTCAGGGTGGATTTGAGTGAGGATTAGAAAGAGCGAGAGTGAAAGCAAGGCTGAAATCGAGGGTAAGAGAGTGAAGGTGAAAGTCCGACTGAAAGTGTGAACATGACCCAGAAGAAGAGTGGCATATAACACGTCAGTGGTGTATCTTGCCAGATATCCCCGAACGATACCCCCTGCCATCCGGATTTGTGGTCGCTGCCTACCGGATATCCACGAACGACCACCCCGCCATCCGGATTTGCGATCGCCGCTTGAATCATCCGTACAAAGCCGTTTTTATTTCAAGGCAACGCCAAACATACAAGTTCCTGATTGTGTATTACGCTGGAGTCATATTGATGTTGCCATTAACCGGGTGAACCGGTTTGGAGCCGAACCGCGGGATCCATGACCCCCTCTTAGCGTCCCTGGAATCAAGAGCCAGGGACGCTAGAAAATGTTGATTATTATTATTATTAGTATTATTATTATTAAATTTTCATTATTATTATTAAATTTTCATTATTATTATTAAATTTTCATTATTATTATTAAATTTTCATTATTATTATTAAATTTTCA
Source organism: Cherax destructor (assembly GCA_009830355.1). NCBI lineage: Eukaryota > Metazoa > Arthropoda > Malacostraca > Decapoda > Parastacidae > Cherax > Cherax destructor. The sequence continues at coordinate 204,519 of WNWK01002019.1, read as the reverse complement.
TTATTAATAAATTTTCATTATTATTATTAAATTTTCATTATTATTTTTAAATTTTCATTATTATTATTATCTAGTTTTCATCATTATTATTATTTTTATTATTATTAAATATTCTTGGGAAAGCCCTAAACCCGTGGGGAGTCATACAGCACCCATGTGGGAACGGGAGGTAAATTCTCACCCCATCCCCTTCCTCCCCCTACACGCATATTTATGGGGAGGTTGGTTCTCCCCAGTAATGGGGCTTCAGAATGGGTTTTAAAATGGACCATTATTAACAAAATATTACCCCAAACTTTGAGCAACTATCACAGACTTGGAATCCTGGAATGGGAACTGGAATTCCTGGCCGCTCTTAAGCCTGCCGGATAAATTCCAGATTTTTTTTTTAGAGAGAGAGAGAGAGAGAGAGAGAGAGAGAGAGAGAGAGAACGAAAGAAAAGAGAAAGAAGGAGATAGAAAGAAAAGAAAGATAAAAAGAGAGAGAGAGAAAGAAAGAGAAGGAGAGAGAAAGAAGAAGAGAGAGAGAAGAAGAGAGAGAGAGAGAGAGAGAGAAGAGAGAGAGAGAGAGAATTCTAACATTCCAAATTCTCGATTTTTTTTATTTGCATAAACAAGGAATTAATTGCGGCTTATAGTGACAAATATTGTTATAATTTTTTCAAAAGTTTGATGTTATCACTACGTTAAGTGTATTTTATCACCGCGATAACTGGCTGTTATCGCTATAACTTGTTGTGATCACGATAACTTGTTGTTACCATCGCTCTTGTAACTTCCTGATATACGATAGCTGGATTTAGGGCTATAACTGGCTGTTATCGCTATAACTTGTACTGATCACCATGATAACCTTATGTTATCACTATAACTGGTTATCATTACATCTGGCTGTTATCACTCGTACGATATCTTTCTACCATCGCTCACGAATTTTATAAATGAATTTCAAAATTAATTACAACCCTCACAAGCAATTATTATTATTATTATTATTATTATTATTATTATTATTATTATTGTTGCTGTTATTATTATTATTATTATTATTATTATTAATATTGTTGTTATTATTATTATTATTATTTATTATTATTATTATTATTATTATTATTATTATTAATATTGTTGTTATTATTATTATTTATTATTATTATTATTATTATTATTATTATTATTATTATTATTTTATTACGATTAGCTAAACCCGTAAGGGTAAGATAGCGCTTGGGGAATGGCAGGCATAATTAGGCATTTTTGAGCTCTTAGGCTCACAATTCTGTATTTGGGGAGGCCTGAAATAAAAAATAGCTTATGCAAATTTTCATTCTTGGCTTTCCAAAAAAAAAAATTAAAAATTATGTTAGAATAATATACCGCTTTCCAAGTATGCAAATTTTGAATTTTGAGAAGAGAGATTATTGAAAGAGAAGTTATAGACGATCTTTTTTTTCTTAAGGGGGGGGGGTAGGGTAACCGGTAAGCCCGTAAAGGGGTTTTAATTGTTGATTGAGACGATTCGGATATTTGTAAACCTGTGTTTGTTGGGTTTAAATCTATTGGCCACAGGAGGTTTATTAAGAGTGTGTGTGTGAGTTGGGTACCAACAGTCATGGATGGTTTAGTCCTACCTTCATTCCTCATTCATTCCTTCTTTCATCATTCATTCATTCATTCATTCATCCTTCATCTGTCATGCAATCCTTCATTCTTCATTCATCTTTCATTCATCATTCCTTCCTTCATTTTTCATTCATCCTTTATTCATCATTCCTCCATTCCTTCATCCTTTCATCCGTTATTCATGCCTTCATTCTTCATTCATTCCTTCATTCATCCTTTATCCGTCATTTATTCCTTCACTCTTCCTTCCCCCAACACCCTCAACATTGTTATTTTTCTCTTACGAAGGTGACGAAGAGCGTCGTCACCTTCGCTGCAATATTCTCCGCAGTATTATGCGCACCTCTCTTCTCTCATCATGAGAAAATCATGTTCCAGTTGTTTTTTTGCATGAGGAAAAGCATTCTCCTCCTCCTCTTCTTCCTATTTCTCTTCCTATTCTTCCTATTCCTCCTCCTATTCTTCCTATTCCTCCTCCTATTCTTCCTATTCCTCCTCCTATTCTTCCTATTCCTCCTCCTCCTCTTCTTACTATTCCTCCTCCTCCTCTTCTTACTATTCCTCTCTCTTACTATTCCTCTCTCTTTACTATTCCTCCTCCTCTTCTTACTATTCCTCCTCTTCTTCCTATTCCTCCTCCTCTTCTTACTATTCCTCCTCCTCTTCTTACTATTCCTCCTCCTCTTCTTACTATTCCTCCTCCTCTTCTTACTATTCCTCCTCCTCTTCTTACTATTCCTCCTCCTCTTCTTCCTATTCCTCCTCTTCTTCTTAATTCATCCTCCTCTCTTCTTACTATTCCTCCTCCTCTTCTTACTATTCCTCCTCCTTTCTTACTATTTCCTCCTTTCTTCCTATTCTCCTCCTTTCTTCCTATTCCTCCTCCTCTTCTTACTATTCCTCCTCCTCTTCTTACTATTCCTCCTCCTCTTCTTCCTATTCCTCCTCCTCTTCTTACTATTCCTCCTCCTCTTCTTACTATTCCTCCTCCTCTTCTTACTATTCCTCCTCCTCTTCTTACTATTCCTCCTCCTCTTCTTACTATTCCTCCTCCTCTTCTTCTATTCCTCCTCTTCTTACTATTCCTCCTCCTCTTCTTACTATTCCTCCTCCTCTTCTTACTATTCCTCCTCCTCTTCTTACTATTCCTCCTCCTCTTCTTACTATTCCTCCTCCTCTTCTTACTATTCCTCCTCCTCTTCTTACTATTCCTCCTCCTCTTCTTACTATTCCTCCTCCTCTTCTTACTATTCCTCCTCCTCTTCTTACTATTCCTCCTCCTCTTCTTACTATTCCTCCTCCTCTTCTTACTATTCCTCCTCTCTTCTTACTATTCCTCCTCCTCTTCTTACTATTCCTCCTCCTCTTCTTACTATTCCTCCTCCTCTTCTTACTATTCCTCCTCCTCTTCTTACTATTCCTCCTCCTCTTCTTACTATTCCTCCTCCTCTTCTTACTATTCCTCCTCCTCTTCTTACTATTCCTCTCCTCTTCTTACTATTCCTCCTCCTCTTCTTACTATTCCTCCTCCTCTTCTTACTATTCCTCCTCCTCTTCTTACTATTCCTCCTCCTCTTCTTACTATTCCTCCTCCTCTTCTTACTATTCCTCCTCCTCTTCTTACTATTCCTCCTCCTCTTCTTACTATTCCTCCTCCTCTTCTTACTATTCCTCCTCCTCTTCTTACTATTCCTCCTCCTCTTCTTACTATTCCTCCTCCTCTTCTTACTATTCCTCCTCCTCTTCTTACTATTCCTCCTCCTCTTCTTACTATTCCTCCTCTCTTCTTACTCTTCCTCCTCCTCTTCTTCCTATTCCTCCTCCTCTTCTTACTATTCCTCCTCCTCTTCTTACTATTCCTCCTCCTCTTCTTACTATTCCTCCTCCTCTTCTTCCTATTCCTCCTCCTTTTCTTACTGTTCCTCCTCCTCTTCTTCCTATTCCTCCTCTCTTCTTACTTTCCTCCTCCTCTTCTTACTATTCCTCCTCCTTTTACTATTCCTCCTCCTCTCTTCCTATTCCTCCTCCTTTTCTTACTGTTCCTCCTCCTCTTCTTCCTATTCCTCCTCCTTTTCTTCCTATTCCTCCTCCTTTTCTTCCTATTCCTCCTCCTTTTCTTACTGTTCCTCCTCCTCTTCTTCCTATTCCTCCTCCTCTTCATCCTATTCCTCCTCCTCCCCCCCCTAGTCCCCTCGCTTCAATTTCCAAAATTTTCAATACATCAAAAACTTTCTCATTTAAAAATACGATTTTTCGTCCATCAGCCAAAATATATTTAATATTAACATTTTTTTTTCCAAACACCAGTGAGGTGGTCTTTAAAAATGGCGGAATGTAATCTTAGCGATCTCACTTCCTGTGTAAAGTAATGTACACACCTTACATGGGTATGTGCGTCTCGCGGGGCATGTGCACACGACATGTGCACACACACTCCGCCATCTTTTTTTCAGTCAATTTCTTGACGGTTCCCGTCAACGTGGGCAATCAGAATACTCTCAGTGCCTGACCAGCACTCTTAACTACCCAAAATTACCTCTTCTTCTTCTTCTTCCTCCTCCTCCTTCTACTCCTCTCTTCTTCTTCTTTTAGCCACGAACTCAACTCGACCTTCAACTCTGAGAGAACATTCAACTCTTCAGTGTAGAGGCGAGCTCCTGGAGCAGCGCCTCTAACTCTACAGAGAGCTGGACTCTATTACAGTGCAGGTTCAAACTAATCGACTGCACGAGGGTCACCAAGGTTGTAATTCACTTGTACACTAACGTTATTGAAATAATGATTAGAGTCTGTGTTTGTAGACTGAGAGGTACATACTTGTTGATGTATGTACACTGAGATATACACGCCTGTTGATGTTTGTACACTGGGATATACACGCCTGTTGATGTTTGTACACTGAGATATACACGCCTGTTGATGTATGTAGACTGAGATATACTCGCCTGTTGATGTTTGTACACTGAGATATACACACCTTTCGGTGTATATACAATGAGATATACTTATTGATGTATATTCGAATATACACACCTATCGGTCGACTCTATATACACGGAGAGATACACACCTGTTGGTGCATATACACCCATACACATGTATTGGTATATATATTTACATTGAAGGATACACATACCTCTCTCTGTATATATACTCAGATAAATACCTCTCGGTGTATAAGTACTTAAATACACACACACACCAACTGTATATCTCTCAGTATACACACACACCAGCTGTATATCTCTCAGTATACACACACCAGCTGTATATCTCAGTATAAACACAACAGCTGTATACACACACACCAGCTGTATATCTCTCAGTATACACATACCTGCTGTATATCTCTCGGTATACACACACCAGCTGTATACACACACCAGCTGTATATCTCTCAGTATACACATACCAGCTGTATATCTCTCGGTATACACACACCAGCTGTATATCTCTCAGTATACACACACCAGCTGTATACCTCTCAGTATACACATACCAGATGTATATCTCTCGGTATACACACACCAGCTGTATATCTCTCAGTATACACACACCAGCTGTATACCTCTCAGTATACACATACCAGCTGTATATCTCTCGGTATACACACACCAGCTGTATATCTCTCAGTATACACACACCAGCTGTATACCTCTCAGTATACACACACCAGCTGTATATCTCTCGGTATACACACACCAGCTGTATATCTCTCAGTATACACACACCAGCTGTATATCTATCAGTATACACATACCAGATGTATATCTCTCGGTATACACACACCAGCTGTATATCTCTCAGTATACACACACCAGCTGTATACCTCTCAGTATACACATACCAGCTGTATATCTCTCAGTATACACACACCAGCTGTATATCTCTCGGTATACACACTCCAGCTGTATATCTCTCAGTATACACACACCAGCTGTATATCTCTCAGTATACACACACCAGCTGTATATCTCTCGGTATACACACACCAGCTGTATATCTCTCAGTATACACACACCAGCTGTATATCTCTCAGTATACACATACCAGCTGTATATCTCTCGGTATACACACACCAGCTGTATATCTCTCAGTATACACACACTAGCTGTATATCTCTCAGTATACACATACCAGCTGTATATCTCTCAGTATACACACACTAGCTGTATACCTCTCAGTATACACACACCAGCTGTATATATCTCAGTATACACACACTAGCTGTATATCTCTCAGTATACACACACTAGCTGTATACCTTCAGTATACACACACCAGCTGTATACCTCTCAGTATACACACACCAGCTGTATATCTCTCGGTATACACACACCAGCTGTATATCTCTCAGTATACACACACCAGCTGTATATCTCTCAGTATACACATACCAGATGTATATCTCTCAGTATACACATACCAGCTGTATATCTCTCGGTATACACACACCAGCTGTGTATCTCTCGGTATACACACACCAGCTGTATATCTCTCAGTATACACACACTAGCTGTATATCTCTCAGTATACACATACCAGCTGTATATCTCTCAGTATACACACACTTGCTGTATACCTCTCAGTATACACACACCAGCTGTATATCTCTCAGTATACACACACTAGCTGTATATCTCTCAGTATACACACACTAGCTGTATACCTCTCAGTATACACATACCAGCTGTATATCTCTCAGTATACACATACCAGCTGTATATCTCTCGGTATACACACACCAGCTGTGTATCTCTCGGTATACACACACCAGCTGTATATCTCTCAGTATACACACACACCAGCTGTGTTCTTCAGCTGGGACCAACAACATGCACATTTCATCTTCGTTATGACCTTTTGTTTTCGTTGTGGCTTTTGTCCTTGTTGTTGTTGGTGGTGGTCATATTTACCATGAGGTTTTATTTTTTAAGCTTATATTTGAGTTGCTCGAATCATTGAGCTCTTCCTGTTGACGATTCAATTTCCTGTTTGTTCAAAGTTCCTCCGTTTTACGTGAGTCAACGGCGCTTCTCTCCCGAGAAGAACATTTTGACTCGGGATTTTTTTTTTATCCGATGATTCGATAGCTTTTTTTTTTTTTTTTTGGCTATATAAGCTGCAGTAACTCGGTGAAAATTAATCTGAACATCGAGAAAATAATGTTTCACTTATGGTAAATAGTATTAGCTACATTTGGGCTTACCTAAGATAGGCTGGATAGAATTTCAAACTGACCTTCGATAATTTTTGGAAAGATTAGTCGAGGATCTTAAGCCTAATGTTGTTGCAAAAATATAAATGTAACTCCGTATCAAATGTCACTCTTCAGATATTTTTTTTTTTTTGGGGGGGAGGGGGTAGAAGATGAGTCTCAGATGCATGACACATACCGTTAGAAATAAAATCAATCATTGACTGTAAGCTTTCAAAAGGGCGAAGACAATTTTAATGACTACCAGTACACTCGTGTGTGTGTTGTTTACTCAGCTCTGAAATGTCTGACTTCCAGAACAAATGTCTGAACTTCGTAATGACTCGGGGCCGTCAAACAGCGTGTGTTCTGCTGCTGTTGCTGCTACAGCTGCTGCTACAGCTGCTGCTGCTGCTGCTCCTGATCTTGCCCCTTCTCCTCTCCCTCCTCCTCCTCCTCTTTATGAGGCACGATGATCAAACGAGAAGTTTCTGCGTGTAATTTTTTATTTTATTTATTAACACATCGGCCGTTTCTCACCAAGGCAGAGTGGCCCGAAAAAGAAAATATTTCACTCCATCACTGTCTTGCCAGAGGCGTGCTTACATTACAGTTATAAAACTGCAACATTAACACCCTGCTTCAGAGTGCAGACACTGTACTTCTCATCTCCAGGACTCAAGTCCGCCCTGCCGGTTTTCCTGAATCCCTTCATAAATGTTACCTTGCTCACACTCCAACAGCACGTCAATTCCTAAAAACTATTTGTCTCCATTCGCTCCTATCTAACACGCTCACGCATGCTTAATGGAAGTCCAAGCCCCTCGCACACAAAACCTCCTTTACCCCCTCCGACAAACCTTTCCTAGGCCGACCCCTACCCCGCCTTCCCTCCACTACAGATTTATACACTCTCGAAGTCATTCTATTTTGTTCCATCCTCTCTACATGTCCGAACCACCTCAACAACCCCTCCTCAGCCCTCTGGATAATAGTTTTGGTAATCCCGCACCTCCTCCTAATTTCCAAACTACGAATTCTCTGCATTATATTCACAACACACATCGCCCTCAGACATGGCATCTCCACTGCCTCCAGCCTTCTCCTTGTTTCAATATTCACCACCCATGCCTCACACCCATATATGAGTGTTGGTATAACTATACTCTCACACTTTCCCTCTTTGCTTCTATGGACAAAGTTCTTTGCTTCCACAGACTCCTAAGTGCATCACTCACCTTTTTCCCCTCATCAATTCTGTGATTCACCTCATCTTTCATAGACTCATCTGCTGACACGTCCACTCCTAAATATCTGAATACATTCACCTCCTCCATACTCTCTCCCTCCAATCTGATATCCAATCTTTCGTCACCTAATTTTTTTGTTATCCTCATCACCTTACTCTTTCCTATATTCACTTTTAATTTTCTTCTTTTACATACCCTACCAAACTCATCCACCAACCTCTGCAACTTCTCTTCATAATCTGCCAAAAGCACAGTGTCATCAGCAAAGAGCAACTATGACAACTCCCACTTTGTGTTAGTCTTTATCTTTTAACCCCACACCTCTTGCCAAGACCCTCGCATTCACTTCTCTTACAACCCCATCTATAAATATATTGAATAACCATGGTGACATCACACATCCTTGTATAAGGCCTACTTTTACTGGGAAATAATCTCCCTCTCTCCTACATACTCTAACCTGAGCCTCACTATCCTCGTAAAAACTCTTCACTGAATTCAGTAACCTACCTCCTATTCCATACACCTGCAACATCTGCCACATTGCCCCCCCATTGCGTGTAATTATGTATAGTAAAGTAAGAAATTAGAGCCACACAGTTACTCTGTGAGCGAGACGCAGGGGCCATGACCCCTTGAAATCCATTATAGATACTGTATATATATAGAAAGTCATTTCCTAAACTGCCCGAACGTAATGCTGGTTGAAACATGCATTACCGTGTCCATGTATGTATACATACAAACACACAGGGCTGGGTGTACGTCAGGTCCGTATTAGAGTATGCAGCACCAGTATGGAACCCACACCTGGCCAAGCATTTCAAGAAATTGTAGAAAGTGCAGAAGTTTGCAACGAGACTAGTCCCGGAGCTAAGGGTATGTCCTGTGATGAGAGGTTAAGGAAACTCAGCCTGATTTTACTAGAGAGAAGAACTAGGGGTGATATGATAGCAATGTGCAAAATGCCTAGAGTGAACCTAGTAGCGACCAGGGAAGAGGCGTGGGCCAGGAGCTGACACTCGACCTCTGCAAATACATATAAATGAGTACACGCGCACGCACGCGCACACACACACACACACACACACACACACACACACACACTCATGGAGCAGGGAGAGAGAGGACCTAGTAGCAATCAGTGAAGAGGCGGGGCCAGGAGCTATGACTCGACCCCTGCAACCACAAATAGGTGAGTACACACAGGTAACGCCAGTCACAGGATGCTTCACACATCTATCAATATTCATCTTGCCAAACATTTCACGTTGCTAGAGACAAGCAAGTCACTAAGTACTCTAGGCAAATACCCATTGAAATCCGCCGAGCTCGTATAAAAAAAAAATATCGAAAAATATAAGCGCTGAAAAATATTCCCGTTTTCAAAGGGTCTTGTTTACAGAATCCGGCGAGGGACGCCATATTTAGTGACGTATTATCAGCGAAATGCGTTCTTTTAGCTTTTTCCCCAAAAAATGTGGAGAGTTTGTGGAAAATAAAAACCTGAAGGTTACATAAAAATATAACACTCGTCTTTCTTTATATTTTGAGCAACAGAAAGTATAACAATAAACGGGACATCGGTTGTTGAGCTGTTTAATTAAGAGCAAAAAAAAAAATATCAACGTTCAGCTTTAAGAAGGAAATTGGACAAAAGATTCAGTTTAGTATTTATTGAATATTTGAGAGCAGAAATATTTTCTTTCATACTCTCTCTCTCTCTCTCTCTCTCTCTCTCTCTCTCTCTCTCTCTCTCTCTCTCTCTCTCTCTCTCTCTCTCTCTCTCTTTCACTTTCTCTGTTCTCTCAGGAGTTTTCCTAATACAGTGTATTTATATTAGCGATGGTAAGCCATTAATGCACTTATACAGACGCTTAATACCAGAGGCTTGACTGGGCTTCGCCTGAATTCATGTTGTCTACAATAAAAGTAATGCCATTCAAAAAATACCATCTGATATGTTCTGGAAACCCCCGAGGCTAAGAACCTCAGTCAAGCAGAAAGAACCTCAGGGTCAACACCAGTCGCAGCAGCAGAGCGGACGTACGCGCCTCCGGCACACAGCATGCACGTACGTCAGCAGAGTCCTAGATGGCGCTGACCTGTATCCTCGTCTGCGCAGCGTCGCCATGAAGCTCTCAATCATGCAAGTAAACATCTATGAAAATTATGGAAAGCTCAGAAACTCATCCTTATGCCGCTAAGAGGAATGTCAAGGAAGATATGATTACGACATCCATGATACTCATGGAAGACACAGACTTAAAGGGGTGAATTTGATATAAAGAGATAGAGATGTAAGTTTAATTAAGGAGCAGTTGGGTAACAATCCGAGGGTAGTTAGAAAGTGGAACGATTTGGATGAGGTAAATGTAGGTGGAAATTTAATACAAAGTTTTAAAAGTATGACAGAGTTAGGAATATAGTGTGACCGCTGAGAGACGGAGCCAAGAGCTGAGATTCAACCCCCTAGCAGCCACAGCTAAGTGAGTACACAAGGATTAAGAAGAGGACTGACTTGTTTGTCAGTAGCTTTACCAGTTAAGGCATTATTTCCTCTCAACCTGATAACCTGTCTCTTGTCACCACCACCACCACTGCTGCTGCTGCTGCTGCTGCTGCTGCTGCTGCTGCTGCTGCTGCTGCTGCTGCCAGAAGGAAGACCCACCCTTCACCCACCGATTAACCTCACCCACCCCTTAACCTCACCCATCCATTAACATCACCCACCCATTAACATCACCCACCCATTAACATCACCCATCCAATAACATCACCCACCCATTAACATCACCCACCCATTAACCTCGCCCACTGATTAACCTCTTCGACGGACCGACCTCACCTTCCAATTAACCTCACCCACCATATCAACCTCACTCCCCGACCTATCGACATCACTCGTGCTTGCAAGCTTCTGCTCAAGTCCTACCTTCCCTATCCCTCTCCTTTTCCTTTTCTCCTCCCACCCAACCCTAGCATCTTCACTACCCTCCTTCCCTCCCCTCCCTTCCCTCCTCCCTCTCCCCCTACACCCAAATTTCCCTCAGCGAGCCATCAATATGTCAAACCTTTTCACTCTTCCCCTCCAATATTTTCGTCCTTGATTTCACTATGTGAGATGAAGATGCTCTCGACATCTCTGAGAGGCTGAGGCTCCTCTCTTCCCCTCTCTCTCTCTCTCTCTCTCTCTCTCTCTCTCTCTCTCTCTCTCTCTCTCTCTCACCAACACGCACTCTGCTGCTTCTTCGTAATTAACTTACAAATGGCCTAAGTTTCTGTTTACGAAAATCTTGTCATTTATTTTATAGCAATAGTGTATGTGTGTGTTTATATATATATATATATATATATATATATATATATATATATATATATATATATATATATATATATATATATATATACAGTTCCTTAATGATATGAGAAATCACGAAAGCGCTTGGAATTTCACTATATTTTCACAATGGTTGTTTGCCACGGTACCCTCCGTCACGCTGGCGTCTGCTACGGTACCGTTCGTCACGCTGGTGTCTGTTACGGTACCCTCCGTCACGCTGGCGTCTGCTACGGTACCGTTCGTCACGCTGCCGTCTGTTACGGTACCGTTCGTCACGCTGCCGTCCTCTTGTCACATCATCACTGCCTTCCTTCATACATCTAAGTCTCTTTTCTCTCAAAGTGAGTCACTCAGTGGCCCAGGTGAGTCGTAGTCAACGGCTGGCAGTCAATAAAAGTGGCAGAGATTATCCTTTGCGCTCTGCCCACTAAATGGAAAACTCATTAATTCGTCTATCAGCGAAATCCTCCGTTAAGCGTTCGCTGCGGTTATTGTGTTCACTGTGACCTTTGTTATAGGTCAGGGACCGAGGTGGTCTACCAGTGACCTTATCCCAGACACAGTTATGTTTTGAATGTGTGTGTGTGTGTCTGTCTGTCTGTGTGTGCGCGCGTGCTTTCTCTCTCTCTTTCTCCCTCTCTTTTCACACACACACACACACACACACACACAAATAGAAAGGTCTACGTAAAAATGAGGTGTATGTACGTGTATTAACGGAACTTAGAGTCCGACACTCTTACAAACTTGTCTACCTGGACTCGATTTCGAGAGTCAACGCCCCCGCGGCCCTGTCCCAGACCAGTATAGGAACAACGATACAAAATTACCGATATGATCAACCCCAAAAACATGGAACGCGGTGAAGGGACGATGATTTTGAGTGTGTGGACCTTCTAATGGTCTAAAGGATAAACAAGGAAACCACGTGAAGGGACGTTAGTGCATATAGAAAGGTCTACGTAGTGTAGGGGTCACTCTAAGCCAGGAGTGCTGGAGGCTCGATCCAACTTCCGCTCATGGTGACCTTGTGTCTGACTCAGTCAAGTTGTGAGTAAAGACAGAATACCAGAGAGTCGTGTTTTGTACCATCTTGAGTGTCTCTGTCTGGCATGGTAGTCACTGGTAACAGTGAACTACAGTGTATGTGATTGAGGACCAGGTGCAAACACAGTCAACTACAGCGTATGTGATTGAGGACCAGGTGTAAACACAGTGAACTACAGTGTATGTGATTGAGGACCAGGTGTAAACACAGTAAACTACAGTGTATGTGATTGAGGACCAGGTGTAAACACAGTGAACTACAGTGTATGTGATTGAGGACCAGGTGTAAACACAGTGAACTACAGCGTATGTGATTGAGGACCAGGTGTAAACACAGTGAACTACAGTGTATGTGATTGAGGACCAGGTGTAAACACAGTGAACTACAGTGTATGTGATTGAGGACCAGGTGTAAACACAGTGAACTACAGTGTATGTGATTGAGGACCAGGTGTAAACACAGTGAACTACAGTGTATGTGATTGAGGACCAGGTGTAAACACAGTCAACTACAGCGTATGTGATTGAGGACCAGGTGTAAACACAGTCAACTACAGTGTATGTGATTGAGGACCAGGTGTAAACACAGTGAACTACAGTGTATGTGATTGAGGACCAGGTGTAAACACAGTCAACTACAGCATATGTGATTGAGGACCAGGTGTAAACACAGTCAACTACAGCGTATGTGATTGAGGACCAGGTGTAAACAGTAAACTACAGTGTATGTGATTGAGAAGTTGTTTATAAACAGTAAAATAAACTCTCGGGAGTTGATAAAAAAGAAAAATGACAAATTCATAATAAAAAACATTAATGAAGTCAGAATAATCAGTGTAATTAAGCATAATTACCTCTTATCCTGCTCTTCCCGGGTAATCCCTCCAAAAACTCGGCGTCATATTTTCTAATCTCGCTGGATAAAATTGAACATGATTTTTGTGAGTGTGAACACACACAGTTTTGCACAGCTGTGTGTGTGTGTGTGTGTTTGCGTGTGTATGTACGTGTGTGTGCGTGTGTATGTGTGTGTATGTGTGTGTTCGTGTGTGTGTGTGTGTGTGTGTGTGTGTGTGTTTGTGTGTGTGTGTGTGTGTGTGTATGTGTGTGTGTGTGTGTGTGTGTGTGTGTGTGTGTGTGTGTGTGTGTGTTGTGTGTGTGTGTGTTGTGTGTGTGTGTTGTGTTTGTGTGTGTGTGTGTGTGTGTTGTGTGTGTTGTGTGTGTCGTGTGTGTGTGTGTGTGTGTGTGTGTGTGTGTGTGTGTGTGTGTGTGTGTGTGTATGTGTGTGTGTGTGTGTTGTGTGTGTGTTGTGTGTTTTGTGTGTGTGTGTGTGTGTGTGTGTGTGTTGTGTGTGTGTGTGTGTGTGTTGTGTGTGTGTGTGTGTGTGTGTGTGTGTGTGTGTGTGTGTGTGTGTGTGTGTTGTGTGTGTGTGTGTGTGTGTGGTGTGAGAAAATTCTGGAAAGGAACCAACGCACACCACCACCAAGCCACGACCTCACTACAGTGCCAGGCAAGCCAGACTTGGCACTGACCAAACACGACACTCTACAGTGCCAGACTCACCAATCTTGGCACTCACCAACCACGACACTCTACGGTGTCCGGCACGCCATGTGGCACTACCAAACGACACCCTACATGCCAGACACGCCAGGCTTGGCACTCACCAACCACAACACTCTACAGTGCCGTACACGCCAAGCTTAACACTCAGCAACCACTACACTCTCTACAGTGCCATACACGCCAAGCTTGGCAATCACCAACGACGACACTCTGTACAGTGCCATTCACGCCAAGCTTAGCACTCAGCAACCACGACACTCTCTACGGTGCCATACACGCCAAGCTTGGCAATCACCAACCACGACACTCTCTACAGTGCCAGACACGTCAGGCTTGGCACTAACCTCGACACTCTACAGTGCCAGACACGTCAAGCTTGGCACTCGCGAACCACGACACTCATTATAGGCCATACTTGAACACACTAAAATCCACTCAATTTGTGGTAAGAAATATTCAAGTGAGAGGTTAGCCCGCTCTCGAACCGTGAGTGATGAGCGTTCGGATTTGAACGTTGTGCGCTTCTTCCTCAGCGTCCTCGTTACCAGACTTGCTTATTTCTATTTAAACAGTAAAAGTAAATAAAGTTCAGTATGATACACCAATGGAGATGGATTATCAAACAAAAATGATTAATAGAAGGATAGCAGAGGAAATCCCAGGTATCATAGATCTCACAGAGACAAAACTAACTGTAACGATAACAGTTGCCGTATTCCCGGCTGGATAACAAGTAATGGTAAAAGAGAAGGGAGAGGAGTTTCACTATTAATCATAAAGCAGTTGATTTCTGAAGAGATGAGTGTGTAACAGAAATGAACCAAGTGACTGAAAAGTGGGCACAATCAAGGCTAGGGGACTCAACGTAGTAGCAGCTGTGATGTACAACCCGCCGCCAAATAACAGGAGACCAAGACATCAGTACGAAGACAACAAAGCTATCGTTGTCTCTGTCACACACACACACACATATACATACACTAGTAACTACTACTAACAACTACTACTATTACACAGACCAATCTGCTTGCACCTATAGGCTTGGAAACTACCAGACATCTGTGCAACTCCTTGGCCCACCTGGCTTGTAGAATCCCGAGGCGTGTATCTTGTTCCAAAACTAAGCTAACTGGACCGCTTACTTAGAAACACTCGTGAAGCCTTCCTGGCTTCTTGGCTCTCAATCAACACATCTCATTTTACGAAGCTTCACTGAATCACCTTATTACTTCTCCATCGTATGTCTTCAGCAATTTCTCTTGACGAAGCTTGATGGAGCGTTAGCAAGCCGTGTGCAATCCAACCCTTCACCACAAGTAAACAAGAGAAATGTTTCACTAATTTGAAGACACGGTCTATATCGTTTCTCATTATTTAACTTAAATGCCCTCGGCTGTTAAAAATGTTGCGCCACTGTATATGTCACTGTACAAAAGTTACTGTAGATAAATAGTTGTATAGCGTCGTCTCATTGTATATTATTGCATCATTATCGATTAGTCAGGGTGTAATGTGTCTCTGAAGGTAAGTCACTATTTCTAGTCTCAACTCCAACGTTTTCTACTGGTAAATTATACAAACATGTACCCCAGCTCGGCTTTTCAACCCTTTACTAATACACCTAGATAGTACACGATAGTCTAAAGTTTAGGCAGATAGTTCTGAGAAGACAGCATCAGTGTGGACTTACTAGTCCTCTGCTATCTGTCTTTCCCTTGTACTCCTTTACTCTCATGTCTCCTCTTGTTTTATTCTCTCCTCTCTTCTCTCCTATCTGTTCTCTTTCATCTCTTTCAAAGACAGCACTCACGAGAAAGCGCTACGCCCGTAGGAGTCATGGGAAATGGGAGGTAATCAGGTGAAAGGTCACTTCAGTTTCTGAGACATCTTGAGCTCTGTATGACCTTTGATGAGACATACAGCTCCTGGGAAAAGGGAGGTAATTAGGCGACGGGTCACTCCAGTTCCCTAGCATCATCAGACCCTCACCTTGAAGGGTGGAAGAGGTGTTAGGTGGCACTGAATGTCAGGTGTCGGCACCTCCTATTCAGGGGGCCATTGCTTTTTTCAGGCCGTGTGCCTTTTGTTCGCTTCGTGGAATCAGTTCCCCAAATGCCAGCTGGCCGGAGGAGAACTTGCAGGCCGGATGTTTAATTGTTGCAAATGTCAACACTGACGACCCCCATTAGCCAGGCACATCATCATTGTTTTCGTAATTAGCTACCGACCCGCCTGTCTACTTGTCTATCTACCCATCTACCCAGCCTTCTCTCTACCCATCTAGAAAGAATAAAGAGGCACAATACCGTCACTGGAACAATGCACAAATATCCCGTTCATAGGAGAATAAAACTTACGACGACGTTTCGGTCCGTCTTGTTTACGGACCAAGTCAAGACTGAAACGTCAGACCGAAACACCATTTTCTAAACGTCCAGTGGAAAGGAGGTGGATAAAAGTCACGAAAGCGTAACATTAACATCAAATGGGGTCATATGAAATTTTCCAATCAACGTTACCAACATTTAGATCAATGCTAAATGCTCTTTGATCATTACAATCAACGCTACAATCATTAAAATGATCGCTACAAGCTTAAGATCAATGCTACAAGGTTCAGATCAACGCTACAAGCTTAAGATCAATGCTACAAGGTTCAGATCAACGCTACAAGGTTCAGATCAACGCTACAAGGTTAAGATCAACGCTACAAGGTTCAGATCAATGCTACAAAGTTCAGATCAACGCTACAAGGTTCAGATCAACGCTACAAGGTTCAGATCAATGCTACAAGGTTCAGATCAACGCTACAAGGTTCAGATCAACGCTGCAAGGTTCAGATCAACGCTACAAGGTTAAGATCAACGCTACAAGGTTCAGATCAACGCTACAAGGTTCAAATCAACGCTACAAGGTTCAGATCAACGCTACAAGGTTCAGATCAATGCTACAAGGTTCAGATCAATGATACAAGGTTAAGATCAACGCTACAAGGTTCAGATCAACGCTACAAGGTTAAGATCAACGCTACAAGGTTCAGATCAACGCTACAAGGTTCAAATCAACGCTACAAGGTTCAGATCAACGCTACAAGATTCAGATCAACGCTACAAGGTTCAGATCAACGCTACAAGGTTCAGATCAACGCTACAAGGTTCAGATCAACGCTACAAGGTTCAGATCACGCTTCAAGGTTCAGATCAACGCTACAAGGTTCAGATCAACGCTACAAGGTTCAGATCAACGCTACAAGGTTTAGATCAACGCTACAAGGTTCAGATCAACGCTACAAGGTTCAGATCAACGCTACAAGGTTCAGATCAACGCTGCAAGGTTCAGATCAACGCTACAATGTTCAGATCAACGCTACAAGGTTCAGATCAACGCTACAAGGTTCAGATCAACGCTACAAAGTTCAGATCAACGCTACAAGGTTCAGATCAACGCTACAAGGTTTAGATCAACGCTACAAGGTTCAGATCAACGCTACAAGGTTCAAATCAACGCTACAAGGTTCAGATCAACGCTACAAGGTTTAGATCAACGCTACAAGGTTCAGATCAACGCTACAAAGTTCAGATCAACGCTACAAGGTTCAGATCAACGCTACAAGGTTCAGATCAACGCTACAAGGTTCAGATCAACGCTACAAGGTTCAGATCAACGCTCAAGGTTCAGATCAACGCTACAAGGTTCAGATCAACGCTACAAGGTTCAGATCAACGCTACAAGGTTCAGATCAACGCTACAAGGTTCAGATCAACGCTACAAGGTTCAGATCAACGCTACAAGGTTCAGATCAACGCTACAAGGTTCAGATCAACGCTACAAGGTTCAGATCAACGCTACAGGTTCAGATCAACGCTACAAGGTTCAGATCAACGCTACAAGGTTCAGATCAACGCTACAAGGTTCAGATCACCGCTACAAGGTTCAGATCAACGCTACAAGGTTCAGATCAACGCTACAAGGTTCAGATCAACGCTATAAGGTTCAGATCAATGCTACAAGGTTCAGATCAATGCCACAAGGTTCAGATCAACACTACAAGGTTCAGATCAATGCTACAAGGTTCAGATCAATGCTACAAGGTTCAGATCAACGCTACAAGGTTCAGATCAACGCTACAAGGTTCAGATCAACGCTACAAGGAAAATTAATGATAGGCAGTTAGGGTTTATCCTAGAGAGAGGAAGGGCAGCTCCGCTTCCTTTGATCAAGAGCCCTCCGCCGCTCATCATAAGAACACAGGGGAGGTTAGAGAACGTGAACCTCAGAGAGGAAATGTTAGTGGACAGTGCTTGTCTCTGAACACCTGTTGAACCTCGCTGGGACACCTGTCGTCAGTGATTCTCTGAGATAGCCATCTCTCTCTCTCTCTCTCTCTCTCTCTCTCTCTCTCTCTCTCTCTCTCTCTCTCTCTCTATCTCTCTATATCTATATATTTATGTCTATTTATCTATCATATTTCTGATTACTGTAGCGAATTTGTGGTTCATGTGTCAAGTATTCTCACTTGGAGAGTCTTTCCTTCATTCGTACATTCCTTCCTTCATTCATTCTTCCATTCCCTCCTTCATTCCTCCATTCCTTCATTCCCCATTCCTTCCTTCATTCCCCATTCCTTCCTTCATTCCCCCATTCCTTCATTCCCCCATTCCTTCATTCTTCTATTCCATCATTCCTCCATTCCTTCCTTCATTCTTCAGTTCCTTCATTTATTCCTTCATTCCTCCATTCCTTCCTTCATTCTTCTATTCCTTCATTCCTCCATTCTTTCCTTCTTTCAATCCTCCATTTCTTCTTTCCTCCATTCCTTCATTTCTTCATTCCTTCATTTCTTCATCCCTTCATTCCTCCATTTTTTCATTCGTCCATTCCTTCCTTCATTTCTTCATTCCTTCATCCATCACTTCCCTACTTCAGTTATTTCTTCCTTCCTTCCTTTCCCCTGGGGAGAGTATTTCCACCCGTCTCACCCCGTTTCTTCCCATTCTTCTTCCACTCCTCTCTTCGTTCATTCCTCTTTTCGCCTTCCATTCTTCCCCCATAGGAAGGGTAATTCCACCCGTCTCAACTCTTCTTTCATTCATTCCTACCTTCCCTCCTTCATTCATGTTTTTTTTTTCATTCTTCCCATGGGAGGGGGAACATTTGCACCCTTCCCACCCACATCCTCCTGGTGGGGGTGGGGATGGAGGTTGAGTTGGGTAAACGTTTTGGGTGGGGGTGGCGGGGTGAGGAGGGGGTTTGGGTTTGGGTTTTTGGGTGGGGAAGGGGAGGTTAAGCCACTACCGTCCGGCTTATAGACAGTGTTTCCACCCCTCCCTCCCCCTCCCTCCTCCTCCCTCCTCCCTCCCCCTCCTCCCCCTCCCTCCCACTCCTCCTCCCCACTCCCTCCCCTCCCTCCCCACGCCTCCAGGTTCCCCTCCCCTTTCCCTCTTCCCCAGATTTCCCCAAACACGCACATACATACACACCAGGGCCAGGAGCTATGAATCGACCCCTGCAACCACAATTAGGTGAGTACACACACACTCACACACACACAAACACACCAGCTCAAAGTATTGATTGGTTGGTCAGAGTCTGTTTGGTTCAGCTACTTCTGCCTTCCAGGAGACGCTACCAGTGTTGGTCTCCCAGTGATGTTTCAGTGTTGGTCTCCCAGTGATGGTTCAGTGTTGGTCTCCCAGTGATGGTCCAGTTTTGGTCTCCCAGTGTTGGTTCAGTGTTGGTCTCCCATTGATGATTCAGTGTTGGTCTCCCAACGCTGGTTCAGTGTTGGTCTCCCATTGATGATTCAGTGTTGGTCTCCCAGTGTTGGTTCAGTGTTAGTCTCCCAGTGTGTTTCAGTGCTGATCGCCAGTGATTGTTCAGTGTTGGTCTCCCAGTGATGGCCCAGTGTTGGTCTCCCAGTAATGGTTTAGTGTTGGTCTCCCAGTGATGGTCCAGTGTTAGTCTCCCAGTGATGGTTCAGTGTTGGCCTCCCAGTAATGGTCCAGTGTTGGTCTCCCAGTGATGGCTCAGTGTTGGTCTCCAGTTTCGATCTCCCAGTGAGGGTTCAGTGTTGTTCTAGAGTAATGCTTCTCTAGTGTGTACTCACCTAGTTGTACTCACCTAGTTGTGGTTGCAGGGGTCGAGTCATAGCTCCTGGCCCCGCCTCTTCACTGGCCGCTACTGGGTCTCTCTCCCTTCCCCATAAGCCTTATCATACCTCTTCTTAAAGCTATGAATGGATCCTGCCTCCACTACATCACTTCCAAGCTATTCCACTTCCTGACCACTCTGTGACTGAAGAAATACTTCCTAACATCCCTATGATTCATCTGAGTCTTCAACTTCCAGCTGTGCCCCCTTGTTGCTGTGTCCCATCTCTGGAACATTCTGTCTCTGTCCACCATGTCAATTCCTCTCAGTATTTTATATGTCGTTATCATGTCCCCTCTTTCTCTCCTGTCCTCCAATGTCGTCAGGTCGATTTCCCTTAACCTCTCCTCGTAGGACATACCCCTTAGCTCCGGGACTAGTCGTGTTGCAAACCTTTGCACTTTCTCTAGTTTCTTTATGTGCTTGGCTAGGTGTGGGTTCCAAACTGGTGCTGCGTACTCCAGTATGGGTCTGACGTACACAGTGTACAGGGTTCTGAACGATTCCTTATTAAGATGTCGGAATGCTGTTCTTAGGTTTGCTAGGCGCCCGTATGCTGCAGCAGTTATTTGGTTGATGTGCGCCTCAGGAGATGTGCCTGGTGTTATACTTACCCCAAGATCTTTTTCCTTGATTGAGGTTTGCAGTCTCTGGCCCCCTAGGCTGTACTCAGTCTGCGGTCTTCTTTGCCCTTCCCCAATCTTCATGACTTTGCACTTGGTGGGGTTGAACTCCAGGAGCCAATTGTTGGACCAGGCTTGCAGCCTGTCCAGATCCTTTGTAGTTCTGCCTGGTCCTCGTCCGACTGAATTCTTCTCATCAACTTCACATCATCTGCAAACAGGGACACTTCGGAGGTTATTCCTTCCGTCATGTCATTCACAAATACCAGAAACAGCACAGGTCCTAGGACTGACCCCTGTGGAACCCCACTCGTCACAGACGCCCACTCTGACACCTCGCCACGAACCATGACTCGCTGCTGTCTTCCTGACAGGTATTCCCTGATCCATTGGAGTGCCTTCCCTGTTATCCCTGCCTGGTCCTTCAGCTTTTACACTAATCTCTTGTGTGGAACCGTGTCAAACGCCTTCTTACAGTCCAAGAAAATGCAATCTACCCACCCCTCTCTCTCTTGTCTTACTGCTGTCACCCTGTCATAGAACTCCAGTAGGTTTGTGACACATTATTTCCTGTCCCTGAAACCGTGTTGACTGTCGTTGATAAGCTCATTCCTTTCTAGGTGCTCCACCACTCTTCTCCTGATAATCTTCTCCATGACTTTGCATACTATACATGTCAGTGACACTGGTCTGTGTGTGTGTGTGTGTGTGTGTGACAGATTTAATTCCTGTCCCATCTACGGCATTCGTCAAGTGGTGAAAATTCATAATGAACAAATTGTAGCAATTGAAGCAAGGAAGCAGGTGCGCAACACTTGGGTATGTTAATTGGAGAAACTCTTCGCCTGCCCAGTAGACTTCAGTCGAATTCAGAAGTGACTTTTATACTTCAGACAGTGGAAGAAATGGAGAGGTAATTGTATGGTGCTTAGTCTCATAGCCTTGATAGAAGGTATTCGATCCTTTAACTTTGATGGAAGGTATTCGATCCTTTAACTTTGATAGAAGGTGTTCGATCCTTTAACTTTGATGGAAGATATTCGATCCTTTAACTTTGATAGAAGGTATTCGATCCTTTAACTTTGATGGAAGGTATTCGATCCTTTAACTTTGATAGAAGGTGTTCGATCCTTTAACTTTGATAGAAGGTGTTCGATCCTTTAACTTTGATAGAAGGTGTTCGATCCTTTAACTTTGATAGAAGGTGTTCGTTCCTTTAACTTTGATAGAAGGTATTCGATCCTTTAACTTTGATAGAAGGTATTCGATCCTTTAACTTTGATGGAAGGTATTCGATCCTTTAACTTTGATAGAAGGTGTTCGATCCTTTAACTTTGATGGAAGGTATTCGATCCTTTAACTTTGATAGAAGGTGTTCGATCCTTTAACTTTGAAAGAAGGTGTTCGATCCTTTAACATTGGTAGAGGGTGTTCAGCCCCGTAGAATTGATAGGAGGTGCTCCGTCATATAGGATTGATAGAATGTTTTCAATCCCATAGACTTGATAGAAGGTGTTCAGTCCTTTCTCCTTGATAAGAGTTAAGTCCCTTAGCCTTATACTCTGGTTCCAGTATACTAGTCTTATTATCTTAACTCTGCTCTAATCAATTAACACTGAACACCTTCAATTAACACTGAACACCTTCAATTAACACTGAACGCCTTCAATTAACACTGAACACCTTCAATTAACACTGAACGCCTTCAATCGAGGCTAAGGGACTGAACCATAAAATAACTTCTCTCACTTCATTTTCTTCCTCTGCAGCTTACAGATCGCCTCAGTATTCTACTGACGAAGACAATCACGATAACCGAGAGTTACACACGTGTCTGTTTCGTCAGATTGTCGGCTTTATGCACCATTAATATAAAGATTAATATAAATGAAATTCCGAGGATTCGAATACTTGATCTACTGATCCTCAGATTACAGCTCAACCAATGATTCAAATTCCCACATTTCGATTTGAATGAGACAAATAGTAACATTTATTATTATTATTATTATTGAATTTTGTTATTATTATTATTATTAGTAGTAGTAGTAGTAGTAGTAGTATTAGTATTAGTATTATTTTATTGTATTGAATTTTATTATTTAAAAAATTATGATTATTATTATTATTATTATTATTATTAAAAATATATTTTTTTATAAAATTGTAATAATACTAAATTTCATTATTATTATTAAATATTATTATTATTATTATTATTATTATTATTATTATTATTATTATTATTATTATTATTATTTTACTAATTATTATTATTGAGGTGAAACGTTAAATCCAGAAGGGTTACACAGGACCTGGCAAACACGAGGCAACCAGGTTTGATCCCAGGATAGGGAGGGCAGCTCCAGTACCTTGTATCAAGATACCTCCACCATCAAGGTACTCCTCGAAGGACGAAACGTTCAGAGTGGCGACTCCAGACACATTGGTCTCCTCTCTCTCTCTCTTTTCTCTCTCTCTCTCTCTCTCTCTCTTCTCTCTCTCTCTCTCTCTCTCTCTCTCTCTCTCTCTCTCTCTCTCTCTCTCTCTCTCTCTCTCTTTCTTGGTATAATATAAGTCCATGTATATAAATAAACGCTCAATTGTGAGTGATAAATCTAGCTCAATGACGCTGTTTTTCTTTCTCTCTCTCTCTCTCTCCCTTTATTCCCTCTCACTCTATCTTCCTGTATCTCACCTGTTCTCCGTTTAATTATCATTATCTTCTTCTCATCCTCCTCCTCCTTCTCCTTCTTCTTCCTCCTTCTTTTCCTCTTTCAAAGAGGGTGGTAGCTCAGCCTCCAGCCAGAGCCAGACAGGAGATGAAGTCTGTCTTTCAAAGAATAGAAGAGAGAGAGACCACGGAACAAGACCAGGAACAAGGAGACAATACGAAGGAGATGGAGGAGGAAGTCGAGGAGGAGGGGAAGGAGGAGGAGGGGTTAGAGGAAGACGAAGAGGAGCAGGTCCCTGATGGTGTCTGAGGAGAAGAGTACCGTGGTGAAGCGGCTTCTAAAAAGACGCTTCACCACGGTACGTGTCCCACGTAGCACAAAGGACATGGCCTTCGTTGGACACGTCCCTCGTAAGACATGGCCTTCGTTGGACACGTCCCTCGTAAGACATGGCCTTCGTTGGACACATCCCTCGTAAGACATGGCCTTCGTTGGACACGTCCCTCGTAAGACATGGCCTTCGTTTGGCACGTCCCTCGTAAGACATGGCCTTCGTTGGACATGTCCCTCGTAAGACATGGTCTTCGTTTGGCACGTCCCTCGTAAGACATGGCCTTCGTTGGACACGTCCCTCGTAAGACATGGCCTTCGTTTGACACGTCCCTCGTAAGACATGGCCTTCGTTTGGCACGTCCCTCGTAAGACATGGCCTTCGTTTGACCCTCCCTGGTAACATGCCTTTATTATAGCCCCAGGGAGGGAGGGGGACAGTAAGAAGAGGGAAGGAATGAAGGAGTGAATGAATGATGGAAGGAATGAAGGAGTGAATGAATGATGGAAGGAAAGATGAAGTAGGGAAGCCAGACTGGAGAGTTAACATTGTCTTTCTTCCTCTGCTGTGTATTTCTTTACGTCTTCCTCTTTATATTTATTATTTAATCTAATATTCTTCTTTATGTCGTCTTTGCTTCTTTTATCTCATCTTCCTCACATCTTCGTGGGACAAGAGACACTATCAGCTGATAAGTAATAATAGATGTAGATCTCTAGTAGTAGTAGTAGTAGTAATAATAGTAGTAATAGTAATAGTAGAAGTAATAGTAATAGTAGTAGTAGTAATAATAACCGTAGTAGTAATAGTAGCAGTAGTAGTAATAGTAGTAGTATTAGTAGTAGTAGTAGTAATAACCGTAGTAGTAATAGTAGCAGTAGTAGTAATAGTAGTAGTTTTAGTAGTAGTAGTAATAGCAGTAGTAGTAGTAATAGTAGTAGTATTAGTAGTAGTAGTAATAGTAGTGGTATTAATAGTAGTAGTAATAGCAGTAGTAGTAGTAGTATTAGTAGTAGAAGTAATAGCAATGCCACAACAAAATATATGAGAGGTTGCAAGACTCTCCTGAGGGTGTTACTGTCTCCTCGCTACTCTGATCGCTGTAGCTGTGACACTGAATGCAAATTAATAGACTGAGGCCCTCAATTCAGCTTTTCTGGATGGGATGGATGAATGCATGTGTACTGAATAGCGACCTGGATGCAAATCTCTTAGACGGGGCCCTTAATATAAATATGTTGGATGGGCCCCTTGGATGTGAATCATCTATATGGGCCCTTGGATTTAAGTTAATGATTATTCCGTGCCCCGATGACTTACATGTGCTGGAAGGGCTCAAAAAAATGAGAATGAAAATTTAAATAAAAAAGAGGTAAAGCTATAGGCCTAGCTCCTACTAGGCCTACACCAATACCCTGGTTAGTGTTGGTAGTGGAAATTATTACACTTGACAAGCTTCGAGTGTAACTAGAAGAGATGAAGCTTATTTTTTTCTAGGATTCTCTACAAGCGTGTGTGTCTTACCAGAGGAAAAAAAGATACGAAATAAATAATGAGATAAAATCTCTCCCCCCCCCTCTCTCTCTCCCTAGCTGTCTCCCAGCAATATCTGAAATTATTAGTCAGCTGAATGCTATATATACTCCAAATTGTTAGTAATTGGAAGCTAAGTGATCCTGATAAAGGCTGAGCTCTACTACTCAAGAGGGTGCAGTGAATAGGGAAAATTAATGAAGCGACATTATGCATGCGCGGGCAGTTAGGAGCAAATTGACTGTAATATATACGCAGGGGGAGGAGAGGTTAATTTGGTGTCCGTGGCACCCCTCTTATGAGTGCCCGTAGCAACCCTCCCGTAGCAACCCTCCTGTGAGTGTCCGTGTCACCCCTCCTCCTCATAACTTCTAAACAACTCCATAAATCATCAAAACTGAGCGGGAATTAACTGGCGTTTTTCCCAGGTGTTTAGACTTGAATAGAAAATAATTTAAACGAAGGAATGGAATTACAGCCGCCTTTCTCTCCTTAGGACAATTACTATCTCCTCCCAATTCCTAGGAGTTGTGTGACCCTTACTTGCTTTAAGGTTTCCCCTGAAAACAATAATAATAATAATGATAATAATAATAATAATAATCATTTGCACACCGCAGACTCGTAAATAGAGCGTTGATAAATATGGTCAGTCCGGCTGTGAAGCAGCATATAGAGAGGAACCCATTGCATACATTATGTAAATTGTATTATAATCAATAGAGTTTGTGAATAATGCTATTACGGGTGAGATATAGAGGTAATAGAGATTGCAAACGAGCTCTCTCCCTCCTCTAGTTGAGAGTTCCATGCGCACTTCTAATAGATTTGATGATTGCAATTTGATCAAAGCATTAATTAATATTCAAATATTCTAATTTAATATAACTAATAATGATAATAATATAATAATAATAATAATAATAATAATAATAATAATAATAATAATAATAATTGTAGTATACTTTATGCCTAGTATTGATGGAGTGTGTTTCTCACCCCGGGGCTTCGTCTTAAGCGTGTTGATGCATACACACTCGTCACCACACTCAGTATTCAAGGTAAACACTTACTTTACGTTACAAACTCAAAAGCCATCCATTCTGTCTCTTTGTAAATGAAATTTCTCAAGTGTTGCTGCGTTCGCTTACATAAAACCAAGTTGAGCAACAGCGAGGGATGCCAACGCTGAGTTCCCTTTTTAAACACATTGTAGCTTAGTTGGTGTACATAAATTGTCACTTTGATGATATAATGTAAGTCTCATTATGAAGCACACACACACACACACACACACACACACACACACACACACACACACACACACAAGCTTATAAACGACAACCAGCATGGTTTCAGGGAAGGAAAATCCTGTGTCACAAACCTACTGCAGTTTTATGACAAGGTAACAGAAGTAAGACACGAGAGAGAGGGGTGGATAGACTGCATTTTTTTGGACTGCAAGAAGGCGTTCGACACAGTTCCTCACAAGAGATTAATGCAAAAGCTAGAGGATCAGGCACACGTAACAGGAAAAGCACTGCAATGGATCAGAGAATATCTGACAGGGAGGCAACAACGAGTCATGGTACGTGACGAGATGTCAGAGTGGGCACCTGTGACGAGTGGAGTTCCACAAGGGTCAGTCCTAGGACCTGTACTGTTTTTGGTATATGTGAATGACATAACGGAAGGGATAGACTCAGAAGTGTCCCTGTTTGCAGATGATGTGAAGTTAATGAGAAGAATCAAATCAGTCGAGGATCAGGCAGGAATACAAAGAGACCTGGACAGGCTGCAAGCCTGGTCCAGTAACTGGCTCCTTGAATTTAACCCTGCCAAATGTAAAGTCATGAATATCGGGGAAGGGCAAAGAAGACCGCAGACAGAGTATAGTCTAGGTGGCCAAAGACTGCAAACCTCACTCAAAGAAAAGATCTTGGGGTGAGTATAATACCGAGCACATCTCCTGAGGCACACATCAATCAGATAACTGCTGCAGCATACGGGCGGCTGGCAAACCTAAGAATAGCGTTCCAATACCTCACCAAGGAATCATTCAAGACTCTGTATACCATATACGTCAGGCCCATACTGGAGTATGCAGCACCAGTTTGGAACCCACACCTGGTCAAGCACGTCAAGAAATTAGAGAAAGTGCAAAGGTTTGCAACAAGACTAGTCCCAGAGCTAAGGGGATTGTCCTACGAAGAAAGGTTAAGGGAAATCGGCCTGACGACACTAGAGGACAGGAGGGTTAGGGGAGACATGATAACGACATATAAAATACTGCGAGGAATAGATAAGGTGGACAGAGACAAGATGTTCCAGAGAGGGGACACAGAAACAAGGGGTCACAATTGGAAGTTGAAGACTCCTATGAGTCAAAGGGATGTTAGGAAGTATTTCTTCAGTCATAGAGTTGTCAGGAAGTGGAATAGCTTGGAAAGCGACATAGTGGAGGCAGGGACCATACATAGTTTTAAGACTAGGTTTGATAAAGCTCATGGAGCAGGGAGAGAGAGGACCTAGTAGCAATCAGTGAAGAGGCGGGGCCAGGAGCTATGACTCGACCCCTGCAACCACAAATGGGTGAGTACAAATGGGTGAGTACACACACACACACACACACATACAGTAGATAACATGGAGAAACTAAGGTGCAAGAAATATATTTTTTTACAGGAGAAATTAGTTCTGTTTGGCCTTCCCTGACCGTTTAAAATGTTGAAATAAGTGTGCGAATAAGTCATTGAGCCGAATTGACACATCTGAGTTAAAAAATACAATTTGTGTTGGGTCGCTCTAGAGATTAAATTTCTATTTATTTACCATATTTATTTACCCTGTGTACGATTCGTTACATTCTTGGCAAGCATGTTCATATATACCCGGTATATCAAGGGTGGTCCATTTTTTTAAGACATGATACCACAAGTGTCTCTTTTGTTTACGTAATGATGCCTGAACATTTAACATCTGTAATTAACTTATGTTGCTTTATTTTTTTCTAATTTGCTCTTGAGTAATTAGTATTGTCTCTCTCTTAGTGTATCAACACAGACATCTAGACAGTCTCTTAACCTGCAGTAAACTGACACACTTAGTTAACTTCCTCTTGGATTCTTTCTTATCTGCTTTTAAATCCATGTATGTATGGTTCACTTGAATATATATATATATATATATATATATATATATATATATATATATATATATATATATATATATATAGTGTTTTCTTACATTATATAGGGTTTTTCTTATATAGGGTTTTCTTACAATATATAGGGTTTTTCTTATAATATATAGGGTTTCTTGCAATATACATATAGGGTTTCCTTGCAATATACAGGGTTTTCTTACTATATATATGGTTTTCATACAATATATAGGGTTTTTCTTATAATATATAGGGGTTTCTTGCAATATATATATATATATATATATATATATATATATATAGACAACCACTATGAAAAATAGAAGAATTCAAGCGCTTTCGTGACTACGAAAGCGCTTGAATTCTTCTATTTTTCATAGTGGTTGTCTTGCATATTTTGATATCACCTGTTTACTGTGATCTTTTTGCATATATATATATATATATATATATATATATATATATATATATATATATATATATATATATATATATATATATATATATATATATAAAAAAAGGGTTTTCTTGCAATATACAGGGTTTTCTTACAATATATAGGGTTTTACATTGTATAGGGTTTTCTTACAATATATATAAGGCTTCCTTACAATATATGGAGTTATCTTCTATTTCCTTACCCCATTTCACTTATTCTCAAGCCTCGTGCTGATAAAGTACTTTCTAACGTCCCTGTGAGTCATTAAGTGTTCAGCTCCCATCTATGTCTTACTTTTAGCTGTCAATGTACTTCGTAACATCGCGGTGGCAAAGAAAGAAACCAGACTTACACGCAGATCCCCGAACGGGTGGGGGTCGAACCCTCGGCAAGCGAGTTTTAGGACTTACCTGTCATGTCTTCAAACACCCACCTGTTCTGTGGTTTGTTTGTAATCGTGTTGTTACTATTTCGTGAGTCCAGACGTGTGCAAACTTTACATAGGTCCCTGCATTCCCAAACTGAATCTGTTATAACGCATTCCTTTCCAAAGCTGGAAATAATCTCTTTCAGAACATCCCCTGATCACAAAATATGCGTAACAGCCAATACATTATGTCGTATAAGAGTGTATTTTAGAGTACAGCGGCCGTCAGGAGCTTGTAATATCAACTCCTAGAAGGAACCCACAGAAAGCAACCAGGAATCCCAAACAGCAAGCAGGAGCCTTGGTCAAAGGAATTGAAGCCACCCTTTCTTAACCTGCCCCAAAACCTGGTTAATTTTCATTCCCCAGGCTCTGCCTGACCCATACAAGTTCACCGCTTCTCTATGAGCAACATCTGGGTATCTTTATTGTAGACGTTTCGCCCTCCAGTGGCTTTATCAATACAGATTCTAGGACATAATTTGAAGACAGTAGAACTATATACAAAAGATGAGGTAATCAGTCCCTCAGTCTTGTAGTTGGTGTGAAGAACACCGTAGTCTGGGTGGTCGTGAAACTTCACGACCACGGTGTTCTTCAACTACAAGGCCGAGGCACTGATTACCTCATCTTTTGTATATAGTTCTACTGTCTTCAAATTATGTCCTAGAATTTGTATTGATAAAGCCACTGGATGGCGAAACGTCTACAATAAAGATACCCAGATGTTGCACATGTGTCTTAATTGTTCATCTTGTCGGTATTGTATACCATTCTTGTATATATATATATATATATAGATAGATAGATACCGCGAGTGACTTACCTTATTAGAGTAGGTAACTGTACTGTAGGTATGTGTTTCCAAGAGGAGCCTCATCATTTATCACACTACAATCCTTGCTTATTTTGCTTATTTCTTGGACTGGGGAGGTGAAAAATTATCGTGTCCTTTATCACTTAGATACAAAAAACTTTTTTTATATATCAAAATCACTCGTGTATTGTCGTGAGGGGAGAAAAACTAAGTAAAACGCTCACTTGACGCCTCTAAAGTGGCGAGTGAGGTGGTGTGGGGGAGGTGGAGGAGGTTGGTGTAACCCCGCCCCGGGAGCCACCTGTTACTTGCAGTTATCTTGTGTGACTGTTGCCTATGAGAGACCAGCTGCCTCGCCCCCCACACACACCTCCCACTGCTCTCCCCAACACCGCCGGCGGCAACCCCACCGTCTGCCAGCACACACCTGAAGGAGGGATGTACCAGCAACTTGCGGTGACATGGGACGCCCCAGAACGCGAGAGCTTCATCCAGGTGCCTCCACGGTAGCGACGCGCTGACTGACTTGGCTGGCTGGCTGGCTGGTTGACTGGTTGGCTGAGGGGACTATAAAGCCGCAAGCGTAGTTCTCACCCTTACCTAACCTAACCTCACCCCTTTTCTCCCCCTCATCCCTCATCCCCTACCTGCCTTCCATACATGCCTTAGAAAGACGCACTAATGTATATCGATTTCCTATTTTTAACGTTGTCCTGAGTAGCTGAGATGACTATAAAACCGAAAAGAATGGTTCTGACCCATTCCTCTCATCCCCCATAACCCACCTGCCTTCCATACATGCTTTACAATACCGCATTTACGTTATTCTGTTCACTATTTTGACGTTGTTGTAGTGAGTTGGAACTATGTAGCTACAAGCGTGCCTCTCAAACACCATTGCTCCCTCCTTCCTGCCTCCCATTCATGCCCTAGGAAAAATATTTGTTTCTCGACTCTATTTTGAAGTTTACCTGTATCGACGTTTAGGTTTTTTTTTTTTTTTTTTTTGAGTAGATTTGGACTGGCTGAAACAAGTGAACATGATGCTGCGACAGTAGTGTCCTCCTCCACACAATCACTGATTCCAATTTATTTTGAGCAAAAAATGTGACTCTCACCTCTCGCTCCCTATATCTTTTTTCCTTCCAACTCTTCCTCTTTCTGTATTTTCTATCACTGTCTCTATGTCTCTCACGCTCTCTTTCTCTCTCTGTTTGGTATATGGACACAGATGTAACTGGTGCGACATTTTATTGTGGCAACGTTTCGCTCTCCAGGAGCTTTGTCAAGTCGTTAACATATTGTCGGTAATTCTTCCAACATTAATACAGTCTCTTCTCTCTCTCTCTCTCTCTCTCTCTCTCTCTCTCTCTCTCTCTCTCTCTCTCTCTCTCTCTCTCTCTCTCTCTCTCTCTCTCTCTCTTACGGGTTTAGTGTTCCTTGTCAGTATAATAATAATATGAAGACACAAAATTCAGCACCAACAGCTCGGCTGATCACTGTGGCAAGAGCAACACCACACTTCCACCAACCTCTCCTGGCTTCGTAATAATATGGGAAGCGCTAAACCCGTAGGTTTCATACAGCGCCTGGAGAAGGAAAGGCATTCTAGGTAGATCCAAGGAAATGGAGAATGGCTCCAACTCCTTAAATCAAGATCCCTTTACCAGTTACTTATGGAACGTTTTAACATGTTTGCAACGAGTAGGAAAGTTTTGGATAGGTTGTACTCACCTATTTATGGTTGCAAGGCTCG
Source organism: Cherax destructor (assembly GCA_009830355.1). Taxonomy (NCBI): domain Eukaryota; kingdom Metazoa; phylum Arthropoda; class Malacostraca; order Decapoda; family Parastacidae; genus Cherax; species Cherax destructor. The sequence continues at coordinate 172,579 of WNWK01002019.1, read as the reverse complement.
AGTCACAGCTCCTGGCCCCACTTCGCTAGTCACTACTAGGTCCACTCTCTCCCTGCTCCAAGAGCTCTGTGTGTGTTCCTGTGAGTGTACTCACCTATTTGTGGTTGTAGGGTTTGAATCTCGGCTTCTGGTCCTGTCTCTGTATATATCCATGAGCGGGTTCACTCCATCCTAGAAATGTGGGGCCCCCTCTGTCGTACCTATCACTAAAGCTGTGCATTCATTTTTCCTTCAGCATCTGCGGCGCATTCCCAGGTTAGAATGAGAAAAATATCACACGCTTGTGTTACACTTTTTTCAAAAGTTCTCAGTTGCTTAAACAATAACAGACGTCCTCAGTGACACCCAGTCCGCATAACTTTGTCCAGTGGCACCCACTGCATATCCTCTTCATTTAATGGCACCCATTACTTAACCCCCTTCACTTAGTGGCACCCATTACTTAACCCCCTTCATTTAGTGGCACCCATTACTTAACCCCCTTCACTTAGTGGAACCTATTACTTAACCCCCTTCACTTAGTGGTACCCATTAATTAACCCCCTTCACTTAGTGGCACCCATTACTTAACCCCCTTCATTTAGTGGCACCCATTACTTAACCCCCTTCACTTAGTGGAACCTATTACTTAACCCCCTTCATTTAGTGGCACCCATTACTTAACTCCCTTCACTTAGTGGCACCCATTACTTAACCCCCTTCATTTAGTGGCACCCATTACATTCTTCCTATCATGAGTTTTACCCAGTACATACCACTTCATACGGTAGCTTCTTTAGTTTCAACCATTCCTCACCACCTTAATAATTTCAGTTTTTTCAAACCACCTGTCTAGTTTCGCTCATTCCATACCACCTGTTTAGTACCACCCATACATACCACCTGTCTAGTACCACCCATACATACCACCTGTCTTATATTACCCATACATGCCATCTGTCTAGTACTACCCATACATACCCCTGTCTAGTACCACCCATTCATACCACCTGTCTAGTATTACAGATACATACCCCCTGTCTAGTACCACCCATGCATACCCCCTGTCTAGTACCACCCATACATACCCACTGTCTAGTACCACCTATACATACCCCCTGTCTAGTGCCACCCATACATACCCCGTCTAGTACCACCTATACATTCCCCCTGTCTAGTACCACCCATACATACCACCTGTCTAGTACCACCCATACATACCACCTGCCTTATATTACCCATACATACCATCTGTCTAGTACTACCCATACATACCCCTGTCTAGTACCACCCATTCATACCACCTGTCTAGTATTACAGATACATACCCCCTGTCTAGTACCACCCATACATACCACTTGTCTAGTATTACAGATACATACCCCCTGTCTAGTACCACCCATACATACCCCCTGTCTAGTACCATCCATACATACCCCGTCTAGTACCACCTATACATTCCCCCTGTCTAGTACCACCCATACATACCCCCTGTCTAGTACCACCCATACATACCCCTTGTCTAGTGCCACCCATACATACCCCGTGTCTAGTACCACCATACATACCCCTGTCTAGTACCACCCATACATACCCCTTGTCTAGTACCACCCATACATACCCCTTGTCTAGTACCACCCATACATACCACGTCTTTCATTTGGTATTTTCTATTCCAACGTGACAGATGACGGAGGTTTGACTGTTGGGGAACACGTCCATTGTGTCTTTGTGTTGGCACTGGGGAGGGAAAAGGTGAGGAAGAGAAGAAGGAAGGAGGTGAAAGTAGGAGAAGAACGGAGGAGGTGAAGGTAAACAGAAAGGAAGAGATTGGGTGAAGGGAAGAATTGAGAGTAAAGGAGAAGGTGAAGAGAGGAATTAAGGGAGGTGGAGGGAGGAAAAAAAGGAGGTGAAGAGAGGAATAGAGGTGGTTAAGGGAAGAAGAGAGGGAAGGTAAATGAAAGGGAGAATGGGGATGCAGTTGGAGAGTGTAAGCGGCACTGGGAATGACAGGCCGTGAAGGTCGCTCTATCTACCTAAATTTTAAAGCCTCATCGCCTCTATGCTTCCTGTGCTGTGTTGTGTGTGTACTCACCTATTTGTGGTTGCAGGGGTCGATACTCAGCTCCCGGTGTGTGTGTGTGTGTGTGTGTGTGTGTGTGTGTGTGTGTGTGTGTGTGTGTGTGTGTGTGTGTGTGTGTGTGTGTGTGTGTGTGTGTGTCTGTCTGTCTGTCTGTCTGTCTGTCTGTGTCTGTGTCTGTGTGTAGATTGTTGTTCTTGAGAAAGATTTGCGTCAGCCTCTGTACTCACTTTCCGGTCTTCTTTCCCCATCCTCTGTTTGAATATCCTTGCATTTGCCGCGGGGTTGAATTCCAACAACTAGTTGACTACTCTTGCAGGGGTGACCAGGTCTGGTAGACCTTCCATACATATGTCTGTCTCGTCTAATATGTTCTTCACACTTACCAGTTTCAGTACTAGTCTCAGTACCAGGTGCAGCACCGGGAACAGTACCCGTCTCAGTACTAGTCTCGGTACCAGGAACAGTACCAGTCTCAGTACTAGTCTCGGTACCAGGAACAGTACCAGTTTCAGAAATAGTCTCGGTACCAGGAACAGTACTAGTCTCGGTACCAGTCTCAGTACTAGTCTCGGTACAAGCCTCAGTACTAGTCTCGGTACCAGAACAGTACGGCTCCTAGCAGAACCTTAATTTACACTTGTCCTCTGTGACATTGTATTATGATGTATTCAGAAAATAACATTCACCGTGAAGTATACACCGTCAAGCATACACCGTGAAGTATACACCGTCAAGCATACACCGTGAAGTATACATCGTCAAGCATACACCGTGAAATATACACCGTCAAGCATACACAATGGTGTGTACAAGAGTGCACAACGGTAGCATTTACTGGGAACAAACTCCGGGGAATGTACAGTGGACGATGCACACACGGGAGAATACACGGGAAAGTATACACCGGGAGCATATACCAAGGAGCATACACAATGGAGCATACACCAGGAGCTTACACCAAGGAGCTTACCTGGAAGCTGAAGACTCAGATGAGTCAAAGGGATGTCAGGAAGCTGAAGACTCAGATGAGTCAAAGGGATGTCAGGAAACATTTCTTCAGCCACAGAGTAGTCAGGAAGTGGAATGGACTAGAGAATGATATAGTGGAGGCAGGAACCATACATAGTTTTAAGACAAGGTATGATAAAGCTCATGGAGCAGGAGAGCAGAGACTCCAGTGCAGACAGCGAGCCTGCTGATCTCGCCTGAACAATTAGTGAGTACATTGGTGACCAAGGAGATACAGAGGGTCTAACCAGTGAGCTTACACCAGGGGTCACCAGGTACCATATATTATGAACATATGATAATGATGGTCATGGTTATATCACGATCATTGGAATCATTATATAGAACAGTACCAGGAGCAGTACTAGTCTAAAAAAAAAAAAAAAAAAAAAAAAAAAAAAAAAAAAAAAAAAAAAAAAAGGGGGGGGGGGGGGGGGGGGGGGGGGGGGGGGGGGGGGGTACCAGAACAGTACGGCTCCTAGCAGAACCTTAATTTACACTTGTCCTCTGTGACATTGTATTATGATGTATTCAGAAAATAACATTCACCGTGAAGTATACACCGTCAAGCATACACCGTGAAGTATACACCGTCAAGCATACACCGTGAAATATACACCGTCAAGCATACACAATGGTGTGTACAAGAGTGCACAACGGTAGCATTTACTGGGAACAAACTCCGGGGAATGTACAGTGGACGATGCACACACGGGAGAATACACGGGAAAGTATACACCGGGGAGCATATACCAAGGAGCATACACAATGGAGCATACACCAGGGAGCTTACACCAAGGAGCTTACACCAAGGAACATACACCAAGGAGCATACAGCAGGGGTCATAAACCAGTGAGCTTACACCAGGGGTCATACACCAGGTACCATATATTATGAACATATTGATAATGATGGTCATGGTTATCATCACGATCATTGGAAAAATCATTAATAATTATAATAATGATGGTAATAATAAGGAAGATGATTTAACCAAAACTAAAGTTGAAAAAGAAGAGAGACCAGTTGAAAGCTCTTTAGTGTCCCTTGAAATATGTAACAAGTATCATTTTCTGTTATAATTACTTTTAAAGAAAATGACATTTAATGGTAGACTATTAAATTGCTGATTTCACATGCTATTTTGTCGCAGTTCACCTTTTTACATGTACTGTACTATATTGTAAATTACATTTTATGCATAATTAATATATAATTACTCCAATGATGAAAGGCTCATGATCCAAGGAACTAGAGCTGTCATTTCCTTTCCTAAGCCGAGCCTTATTTCCTCACATTTCTAGGCTATATTAATGAAACCACGAAACAAGTGGTATTGAATCATTCACCGAAATGGAGGTGGTTGAAATTAGCCTTGAGCTTACCACTATCACGAGTGTCCTTGGATCATGAACAACACCTAGCTCTGCTGGATTCAGTATCTTTGTAGGATTGCTTGTTAAGTGGTTAAGGCAATGTGAAGTTGTGAACGTTGTTCTGTCTCTTGAGGCGGGAGAATGTGTCACAGGATCTAATCTCGGCTGGCCACAGTTTGGTAAATGTTTCTAGGCTATGTGTGGCTCCTCCAAGTTTAGAACTTTTGATGAAATAATAATAATAATAATAATAATAATAATAATAATAATAATAATAATAATAATAATAATAATAATAATAATAATAAGTGTGTTTCAGTCGCTGAACTATCCGAGAAAGTTATTTAAATAAGATATTACAATGACCCCAATGGAAATGTCATTTTGTCTGACTTTTAGGATTATCCTGGGTAATTTACTCATATGTTACTATGTATGATAATTGTACTTATGTGTACCTGTATCTTAACAAACTTACTTATCCTGGTATTGCAGAACCCCAGTCCCATAGGCTTTAAACTACACATTAACCAATCCTCGAGAATCAACTATATCACACTGAAACAATACAAAATAGTGAAGCATAGTACAACATACCCAGGGTTATATACGCGGTATATACACCGAAAAACTTGTATCTCTCGGCGTATATTCTGTGAGTTCACTTTAATTATTATGCAAATACATCACCTTTACCATTAATATATAAACTAATTGTTAAATTCTTAAATTTTTAAATTTCAATACCTTAATATTGTAAACCAATTAATCACTACAATTACCTAACCTTACAATCAGTATAATCATTGTGTCACTATTGAGTAAGACCTATCATAAGACTGCCTGAAAAGCCTAGGCATACCTAGGCATATTATTGGCCATCTTGTAATATCTACTTCATAAAATGTACATTACTATAATTACACCCCACTATGTATATTACTAGAAATAAAGAATTTGAATTTGAATTTGAATTCATTGTTTAAGGCTTAAGATATCCTTGACTCGAGGTGTACAGGTGACGTGCAGCCTTGATGACCCTCGTGTAGTCGATAGGCTTTAAACCCAGTAAGCCTAGACGCACCACGTCGTAGTAAGATATACAATGTAAGATACTGACGCGTAATCAAGTGCGAGCGTCCTCATTAGTCTTTCCCATTAATTATTCCCCTAGAAGACTTATTAATATTGAGACGCAAGTGAAGCATGGAATGAAGATACATATTTTTTATAATTTCTTTATTCCAAAAAACATGTTATGCATCACATCCTACTAAACATAATGTTACAGGAGTCACTGACGAAAGACTAACAACACTGAGGGAAAAGATACTTAAGAACTTGTACATAAATGTCTTTTTCCCTCTTCTTGTACATTTCAAAATATATATATATACGAAGTTTCTTCCTAAATCACAGATTTTGTACAAGAGATCTCCAAATGGAAGCTGTCCAAGAACAACACACCCTCTGACCTCTACGACATATTTACACGTGCTTTATAGGAAAAACACTCTGCTAAGTCTATCTTACAAGAATTATTGTGGAGAATTAGTTGATTTTTTATTTTTCCTATATGTATGAGAAAATTGCTCTGCATATCATAAAATAAATATAAATGAATAAAAATTATTAACTGTAACTAATGAAAAACCAAGTCCAGTGTCTTACCCTCCCGTCGCCACGTTATTTTAACAGAGTAGTGGAGCAGCATTCCCAATAATTTTTAACTGCTTCTTGATAAATACTGTATTAATGTTGTAAACTCCTGTGGATCATTCTAGGCAAAAAAAAAAAAAGCATGAAGGCTTGATCCTCCATCTTTTAATTGCTAGAGGGACTGAGTACCTATGTAAATGTATTCACCCAGTTAATTTCAACCAGTTTCCTAATAACATAGAGGCCATCCTCATAATTATTTCATCGGAACCCAACTTTTAAGGTTGTTTTACACGTTGATCCGGATAGTGGGTTCCAACCAGAAGAAATACTCTCCGGTTATCTTTTAACAAGATTATTGTACTCATGTTCTGGGGACGGTTCGAATCCTGGCAGGAGCATTTGAGTTGTCTGACTTATGCGTCATATAGCATATGAAAATGTTGAAAAAATTAATTTAAAGAACATTCGGCTTGTTTGGCACCTCTGCCTATATATATATATATATATATATGTGTGTGTTTGTGTGTGTGTGTGTAATCATTAACATCTCGAATAATAAAATAATCATAACCACGATTTTTAAGAGGTGGACCAATAAGCCAGCGGAAGGCCTCGGTAAGATGACCAAAAGCTCCAGCTGCGGGTCGTTATATAACTAAGACCTACCATTAACATCTCTAGGAAAGCTTGGTGAAAAACTTATGGGATATTTTTCAGAAAATATTTACAATTGTTCTCTGAAGTCGATTATTTAGACTTGATGAGTAATTAGGTATAAATTAATAAAGCTGTGTAACCAGGTTATCCTGTGTCAAGTTAGATTGTCTGGATGATGAACTCTGTGTGATACAATGATATGTACAGTGAGCATGAGGAGTTAGATTCATTGTGTGTGTGTGTGTATACTCACCTAATTGTGGTTGCAGGGTTCGAGTCACAGCTCCTGGCCCCCTCTTCACTGGTCGCTACTAGGTCACTCTCCCTGCTCCATGAGCTTTATCATACCTGTTCTTAAAGCTATGTATGAATCCTGCCTCCACTGTGTGTGTGAGTTTGTGCGTCTGGGGAAATAATGACATTTAAAAACAGACCTTAGAAAAATGTCTGCACTTTGTTAAACTCAATAATAAAAATCAATATAGTGAATTTACTTCTCACCAACATAATGTTATGCATCATTCATTCTGCTTCATAAAGATACTTTGAAAAAAAAATGTATTAAAAAAAATTATAGTTTTTCATTCCCGTTTTAATTTCCAGTAAAATTTGATGGAGCCGCTATGGCCTATAAATAATATTCAAACCCACGTCGCGAGGCATTAAAACTTATTGACTCAGCCAAGAAGACAAAGTAATTAAAGTTTGTTCAGAACTTGAAGAAAGTTTGTTGCAGCGGCTAAAATCGATGTTAAACTATCGTGACAGAGGAATTAATGACTTGTATCCCTGGCGGTGGGATAACTGCCAGACTGTGACTGACCCTCACACACATATATCCACTTCTCTTCACTTCTCCAATCAATTTCAATGCAGACTTTATTATCAAATTAACTGAGGTTACTTGCACTGTGATGCCTTTGCTGTAGGACACCAGTTCGCATTTGGAGGGGGTTTAGGAAGAGGCCTAGAGTTTCTAGTTCCCTCTGAGCACAATTGTGTTTTCGTGTCATCCTCGATGCTTGGCAATACCACACGTGATGAGGGAACTAACCACTACACCGTGCTATTACTATACTTATGGGGAAGCTCTATAACCTCGTGGGTCATACAACGTCTGGGGAATGAAAGGTAATTAGGTTTAAACAGAGTAAGGGGAAGGTATCTCCAATACCATGGATCAGGAGCAGACCACCAACATCAAGGCACCCTCCTTGAAGGGACAATATTAGTTATCTATGCTGTGTTATCCAACAATCTTGTTTAAGAAAGGCAGTTGTGCTCACATAAACAATCTTGTTTAAGAAAGGCAGTTGTGCTCACATAAACAATCTTGTTTAAGAAAGGCAGTTGTGCTCACATAAACAATCTTGTTTAAGAAATACTCTGACACTCTTGTAACTTGATGTTCACCTGAACAAACTCTTTGCAGGTCTTAAGTACATAATTATATTGACAGTTGCACAAAAATTGCAATTATATTGATTATTGTACAAAAATTTCCTGCACAAAGACTGGACTAAAAATATTCTAAAAACAATAGAACTGTTATAAATAAAACAAAAGTCACTGAGCTTGTGTGATTTTTTCTTCGCTATTGTTTCTAGTCTTATGAGGAGAAAAATTTTGCTTTTCTCACCATTATTAATGAATATTGTGTCTTTCACGTGCATTTTCATTTATTTTGTCTTTCTCTCGTTTATTAGACTTTCTTATTCACCAGTTTCACACTTTGATCCAGCGCATTAGGAGTAGTTTGAGACCAGGGATGTGAATACTCGAAGAAACTAACAATGAGATCAACAGGCTCTTGGAAAACGTGGCTCCTTCCAATGATCTGATCTTGGTTCCTTCCAGTGGTCACATCTTGTCTTCTTCCAGTGGTCAGATCTTGGTACCTTCCAGTGGTCAAATCTTGGTACCTTCCATTGGTCAGATCTTGGTTACTTCCATGGGTCAGATCTTGGCTTCTTCCAGTGGTCACATTTTGGCTTCTTCCAGTGGTCACATCTTGGTTCCTTCCAGTGATAAGGAGAACTTACTCCTTCCAGGGAAGAAAAAGACAGCAGCACATTTCCCCAGCCCTCGTGACTAGAGAGAGAGAGAGAGAGAGAGAGAGAAGCAACAGCAGCAGGGGAAGACAGCTACCGTTGATCACAACAGCCAGAGCAAATATCATCTTTTGTGCAGGACTACAACATACCTCTCCATGAACTAGGAGGATCCGAAAAGTATTCCCTTGGTTTAACAACCAGAGAGACGAGCCACATTCTCCTTCAGTGCCCCCATTCCTCTGGCTCCATATACACAGAGGCTGTGTTCCACACGAACATCAACAGAGAAGCGAATAAACGACACATAAAAGAGAGTAATATTTCAATAGCGTTTTAATCAAGGAAGTCTTATTTATAGTGTAACAAAGCTTTACGTCACCGATATTTTATAATAGAGGCTCTCGCCGTTTTATGTGTCGCTTCATGCACCTATCGGCTGGTTGCCTCTCAATCCAGCTATTGTCGAACTGACTCGCCAGCTGATAACTGTGATTTGTGTTGCTTCCTCTTGCTTACTACACGAAGCTTGTGTTTCTGCATCTTGCTGCTTGCATATTATGGCTTGTGTTGCTTCCTCTTACTTGTGCTAGTTTGCTTACTTCTTCCAGGGGCGGAGTTTCGCCCTCTTTCACAACGTTTCTTCCTCTGCTTCTTCTCCTTTCTTCAACTTGCATATGATCTAAAAAAATAAGACTTCATTGTTAGTAGTTTCTTCCATACGTCTTTCATTATATACTAATTTTATTATTATTATTATCAACATATTTTGCACAACCTTAATTATATAGATTTGAACATTGACAAAAAAGTTTTTTCTTTAATTTTTTTGTTATTTTTGTTAATTTTCAACGCTTAAACGCGCACACACACACACACACACACACACACACACACACACACACACACACACTTCTTCAGCCAGAGTAGTCAGAGTGGAATGGACTAGAGAATGATAGTGGGCAGGAACCAACATGTTAAGACAAGGAGATAAAGCCATGGAGCAGGAGGCAGACCAGTAGCAGACAGCGAAGAGGCGGGGCCAGGAGCTGAGTCTCGACCTGCAAACCCCAATTAGTGAGACATTGTGAGTACACACACACACACACACACACACATGTGAATGACATGATGGATGGGATAGACTCAGAAGTGTCTCTGTTCGCAGATGATGTGAAATTAATGAGGAGAATCACATCGGAGGAGGACCAAGCAGGACTTCAAACAGACCTGGACAAGCTTGACATCTGGTCTAGCAACTGGCTTCTCGAATTTATCCCCACCAAATACAAAGTCATGAGGATCGGAGAAGGGCAAAGAAGACCGCTGACAGAGTACAGGCTAGGCGGACAAAGGCTACAAACCTCATCAAAGGAGAAAGACCTTGGGGTGAGTATAACGCCAAGCACGTCTCCGGAAACACACATCAACCAGATAACCGCGGCAGCATATGGGCGACTGGCAAACCTAAGATTAGCGTTCCGTTACCTTAACAAGGAATCGTTCAACACACTGTACACCGTGTACGTCAGGCCCATACTAGAATATGCAGCACCAGTCTGGAACCCACACCTGGTCAAGCACGTAAAGAAATTAGAGAAAGTGCAAAGGTTTGCGACAAGGTTAGTTCCACAACTCAGGGGACTGCCCTATGAAGAAAGGTTGAGGGAAATAGGACTAACAACACTGGAGGACAGAAGGGTTAGAGGAGACATGATAACGACATACAAAATACTGCGGGGAATTGACAAGGTAGATAGTGACAGGATGTTCCAGAGAGGGAACACAGAAACAAGGGGACACAACTGGAAGCTGAAGACTCAGATGAATCAAAGGGATGTTAGGAAGCACTTCTTCATCCATAGAGTAGTTAGGAAGTGGAATAGTCTAGCGAACGATATAGTGGAGACGGGAATCATACATAGTTTTAAGACAAGGTATGATAAAGCTCATGGAGCAGGGAGAGCAGAGACCCAGTAGCAGACAGCGAAGAGGCGGGGCCAGGAGCTGAGTCTCGACCCCTGCAACCACAATTAGGTGAGTACAATTAGGTGAGTACACACACACACACACAACTAGGTGAGTACACACACATACCTACACAAGTCACACTTTTGATTTACTAAATTGGGTAATTTCTAAAAGTGCTAACTGCCTTTAATGTTTGCATTAAATGCGTCATCTTAGTGCCTGGCTTGCGTAATGTAATACGCATGCCAGGTAGTAAGATACGAACCAGTAGGATCAGACCACTGAGTCCATCTGGTAAGCCAATGGTCGCTGCACCGTCATAGCACCAACAGCCCCGTCATAGCACCAACAGCCCCGTCATAGCACCAACAGCCTCGTCATAGCACCAACAGCCCCGTCATAGCACCAACAGCCCCGTCATAGCACCAACAGCCCCGTCATAGCACCAACAACCCCGTCATAGCACCAACAGCCCCGTTATAGCACCAACAACCCCGTCATAGCACCAACAGCACCGGCATAGCACCAACAACCCCGTCATAGCACCAACAACCCCGTCATAGCACCAACAGCCCCGTCATAGCACCAACAGCCCCGTCATAGCACCAACAGCCCCCTCATAGCACCAACAACCCCGTCATAGCACGAACAACCCCGTCATAGTACCAACAGCCCCGTCATAGCACCAACAGCCCCGTCATAGCACCAACAGCCCCGTCATAGCACCAACAGCCTCGTCATAGCACCAACAGCTCCGTCATAGCACCAACAGCCCCGTCATAGCACCAACAGCACCGTCATAGCACCAACAGCACCGTCATAGCACCAACAGCACCGTCATAGCACCAACAGCACCGTCATAACACCAACAACCCCGGCATAGCACGAACAACCCCGTCATAGCACCAACAGCCCCGTTATAGCACCAACAGCCCCGTCATAGTACCAACAGCACCGTCATAGCACCAACAGCACCGTCATAGCACCAACAGCACCGTCATAGCACCAACAGCACCGTCATAGCACCAACAGCACCGTCATAGCACCAACAGCACCGTCATAGCACCAACAACCCCGTCATAGCACCAACAGCACCGTCATAGCACCAACAGCACCGTCATAGCACCAACAGCCCCGTCATAGTACCAACAGCCCCGCCATAGCACCAACAGCACCGTCATAGCACCAACAGCACCGTCATAGCACCAACAGCCCCGTCATAGCACCAACAGCCCCGTCATAGCACCAACAACCCCGTCATAGCACCAACAGCACCGTCATAGCACCAACAGCACCGTCATAGCACCAACAGCACCGTCATAGCACCAACAGTCCCGTCATAGCACCAACAGCACCGTCATAGCACCAACAGCACCGTCATAGCACCAACAGCCCCGTCATAGCACCAACATCCCCGTCATAGCACCAACAGCACCGTCATTGCACCAACATCCCCGTCATAGCACCAACAGCACCGTCATAGCACCAACAGCCCCGTCATAGCACCAACATCCCCGTCATAGCACCAACAGCACCGTCATAGCACTAACAGCCCCGTCATTGCACCAACAGCCCCGTCATAGCACCAACAGCCCCGTCATAGCACCAACAGCCCCGTCATAGCACCAACAGCCCCGTCATAGCACCAACAGCCCCGTCATAGCACCAACAGCACCATCATAGCACCAACAGCACCGTCATAGCACCAACAGCCCCGTCATAGCACCAACAGCCCCGTCATAGCACCAACAGCACCGTCATAGCACCAACAGCATCGTTATAGCACCAACAGCCCCGTCATAGCACCAACAGCCCCGTCATAGCACCAACAGCCCCGTCATAGCACCAACAGTATCATGAACAGATCACATAACAATGGTGTATATCAGTCTGTTTCCCCTAACCAGAGTAAATAATTTTAAATTCCTATAATCACAAAGTGTTACACCCGCAGGATTGATGCAACAAATTTAGAACAGGAAGAAATCAGGTTTGATACAAGGAAAGGGAGGCTTGCTCCAATTACCTTGATCAAGAGTCCTTTACGAGCCTCGAGACAACCCACTTGAAGGTCGACGAACGCAATAACAACAGTAATTATTGCCCAGCTTTGGAGAGTTGGGTCATGGCATGTCCCTAGTAGAGGAGGGAAGCAGCCTCAAGATATGTGAAAGGTGTGTGTGTGTGTGTGTGTGTGTGTGTGTGTGTGTGTGTGTGTGTGTGTGTGTGTGTGTGTGTGTGCGTGTGTTCGGACCATCCAAAGAGGAAATGCCTGCAGCATCCTGGGCACACAGTCCACAGCTGGGGTCGTGGATGCAGTGTTAATATTTAGGTTTTGTGATACCATGTTTTTTTTATCTCATTCTCAGAGTATTTTCTTTTTAAATAAAGTTCAAAAAACGTTCCTACACATATATAAAAGTAAAGAAAATGTTCAGTCAGCTTCGGAAGTACGTAATTCTATATTCTATATACGTAATTCTATATTCTATATACGTAATTCTATATTCTATATACGTAATTCTATATTCTGTATACGTAATTCTATATTCTATATACTCACTTGGGGATCAATTCGCAGGTGATTATAGTTAATAAGTTTGTTGGTCATATTTATAAATATACTCATATGTTTTTTTTCATAAAAGCTAGTGAATATTTACAGGTGAGAGCACTTCGATACGTGATTGCACTGTGTGTTTGTGCTCCATCCTGTCTTCAAAAGCAATAAACGCGAGAGAAATGACTTGCCTCTCAAAAACCTGGCGTTATTGCATTGACACGAGGACATCGCTTCACAGTTTTAAATTGCTTCTGCAGAACTGCAGCTCATAAAGTCTCTCATATTAGCTAAGGTCGACTGCAGCAACCAGAATGATACAGATTAACCTCACATCCCCCCCACCCACCCAAAAAAAAATAGTTGGGCGAGTTAACACAGTTTTGTTTTTTGCATCGCCAGGAGGAAGAGTTAGGTGAAGTTAATTGGTCAGTTTAGTTTACTGCTGTTGTTGCTACTCTCTGTTGTTGCCTGTCGTTGTTTGTTGTTCGATTAGTCTTGGGATTTGCTGTTGTTAGCGGTTTTTTATTAGTGATTTATTTGTTTTTGATGCTCTTACTGTTCAGAGAGAGAGAGAGAGAGATCGAACTGCGGTATCTAGTGGGTCCTGCAAAGTAGTGACGTATCCACTAGAAGAAATAAAATGAAGAAAGGTAAGAACGACAAGACACAGGTGTACAACAAGCTGTCACTGTGACAAAAGTCTCGTCCTGCGTAGAGCTTTTCATCAAGCTGCCGATTTGATAAAGCTCTTCACAGAGCGAAACTTTTTCGCAATAAAAGATTGATTTGCACCTGTGTCTTCCGTTGCAGCATCTGTAGTGCGGCGCCCGCGCTAGTACGCACACACACACACACACACACTCTGTGAAGAGCTTTATCAAATCGGCAGCTTGATGAAAAGCTCTACGCAGGACGAGACTTTGTCACAGTGACAGCTTGTTGTACACCTGTGTCTTGTCGTTCTTACCTTTCTTCATTTTATTTCTTCTAGTGGATACGTCACTACTTTGCAGGACCCACTAGATACCGCAGTTCGATCTCTCTCTCTCTCTCTCTCTGAACAGTAAGAGCATCAAAAACAAATAAATCACTAATAAAAAACCGCATTAAACTACAGACCTGTGTCACTGACGTGTATAGTATGCAAAGTCATGGAGAAGATCATCAGGAGGAGAGTGGTGGAGCACCTAGAAAGACACAAGCTTATAAACGACAACCAGCACGGTTTCAGGGAAGGAAAATCCTGTGTCACAAACCTACTGGAGTTTTATGACAAGGTAACAGAAGTAAGACACGAGAGAGAGGGGTGGATAGACTGCATTTTTTTGGACTGCAAGAAGGCGTTCGACACAGTTCCTCACAAGAGGTTAATGCAAAAGCTAGAGGAACAGGCACACGTAACAGGAAAAGCACTGCAATGGATCAGAGAATATCTGACAGGGAGGCAACAACGAGTCATGGTACGTGACGAGATGTCAGAGTGGGCACCTGTGACGAGTGGAGTTCCACAAGGGTCAGTCCTAGGACCTGTACTGTTTTTGGTATATGTGAATGACATAACGGAAGGATAGACTCAGAAGTGTCCCTGTTTGCAGATGATGTGAAGTTAATGAGAAGAATCAAATCAGTCGAGGATCAGGCAGGACTACAAAGAGACCTGGACAGGCTGCAAGCCTGGTCCAGTAACTGGCTCCTTGAATTTAACCCTGCCAAATGTAAAGTCATGAATATCGGGGAAGGGCAAAGAAGACCGCAGACAGAGTATAGTCTAGGTGGCCAAAGACTGCAAACCTCACTCAAAGAAAAAGATCTTGGGGTGAGTATAATACCGAGCACATCTCCTGAGGCACACATCAATCAGATAACTGCTGCAGCATACGGGCGGCTGGCAAACCTAAGAATAGCGTTCCAATACCTCACTAAGGAATCATTCAAGACTCTGTATACCATATACGTCAGGCCCATACTGGAGTATGCAGCACCAGTTTGGAACCCACACCTGGTCAAGCACGTCAAGAAATTAGAGAAAGTGCAAAGGTTTGCAACAAGACTAGTCCCAGAGCTAAGGGAATTGTCCTACGAAGAAAGGTTAAGGGAAATCGGTCTGACGACACTAGAGGACAGGAGGGTTAGGGGAGACATGATAACGACATATAAAATACTGCGAGGAATAGATAAGGTGGACAGAGACAAGATGTTCCAGAGAGGGGACACAGAAACAAGGGGTCACAATTGGAAGTTGAAGACTCCTATGAGTCAAAGGGATGTTAGGAAGTATTTCTTCAGTCATAGAGTTGTCAGGAAGTGGAATAGCCTAGAGAGCGACGTAGTGGAGGCAGGAACCATACATAGTTTTAAGACTAGGTTTGATAAAGCTCATGGAGCAGGGAGAGAGAGGACCTAGTAGCAATCAGTGAAGAGGCGGGGCCAGGAGCTATGAATCGACCCCTGCAACCACAAATAGGTGAGTACAAATAGGTGAGTACACGCACACACACATACACACACACATACACACACACATACATACACACACATGCGCGCGCGCGGAGATATTACTCAAAGTTATCTTACACTCACCGATTTTAATCTGGTAATTTCCTTGTTATCAGAGTTTTTGCTGATATTGTTGGTGATCTGTTTGATCCTGGACGCGTACCTGCAGAAAGTTCAACCTCGGCAATTATAAACACTCTAATGGACAGAAAGATCAGTATTTTAAAAAGTTCCATTAGTCAACTATAATAATTATATTAGATAGAAGCTGCAGTCAATTTAGAACCTCGTGAGATCTGAGCATTCTAATGTTATTACCTATTTAACACTTGTTGCTACGGGAGCAGAGTTGTGCTCGTGGTGTCCCGTCTTTCCATCGTGTAAGTTTTGAAGAATCATAGAATAATCCTGAAATCTGGACATTGTAATTTTTCTCCCCTAGATGGTCAGAATTTTTTTTTAGGTGGAGGGTATGTGAGGGCGAAGAAATATTGTAAGAGATATACATGAGTTAGAGACTACACTTATTTGAGAGAGAGAGAGAGACTACACTTACATGAGATAGAGACTACACTTATTTGAGAGAGAGAGGGAGACTACACTTACATGAGTTAGAGACCACTTATTTAAGAGAGAGAGAGAGAGAGACTACACTTACATGAGTTAGAGACTACACTTATTTGAGAGAGAGAGAGAGAGGGAGACTACATTTACATTAGTTAGAGACTACACTTATTTGGGAGAGAGAGAGAGGGAGACTACATTTACATAAGTTAGAGACTACACTTATATGAGAGAGACTACACATATGAGAGAGAAACTTCATTTACAAGAGAGAGAGGCTTCACTTACAAGAGAGAGAGGCTTCACTTACAAGAGAGAGAGAGAGAGACTTCACTTACAAGAGAGAGGTTTCACTTACAAGAGAGAGAGGCTTCACTTACAAGAGAGAGAGAGAGGCTTCACTTACAAGAGAGAGAGACTTCACTTACAAGAGAGAGAAAGGTTTCACTTACAAGAGAGAGAGAGAGAGAGAGCTTCACTTACAAGAGAGGCTTCAATTACAATAGAGAGAGAGGCTTCACTTACAATAGAGACAGAGAGAGAGAGAGAGAGAGAGGCTTCACTTACAAGAGAGAGGCTTCACTTACAAGAGAGAGGCTTCACTTACAAGAGAGAGAGAGGCTTCACTTACAAGAGAGAGAGAGGCTTCACTTACAAGATAGAGAGAGAGGCTTCACTTACGAGAGAGAGAGAGAGGCTTCACTTACAAGAGAGAGAGAGAGGCTTCACTTACAAGAGAAAGAGAGAGAGGCTTCACTTACATGAGAGAGATAAGTGTTTCATCAGCGTTGTAAGCAGCGGGGGAGACGTTAACGAAGACGAGGGTCTTGGCGTTACCTCCCAGACTGTCTTGAAGCATCATCGTTAATTTGCTGTTCCTGGGAGACCAAAAGGCACGTAAAAAAATGATAGAAATTAACGACAAATGTGATATACGACACGTTGGCAATATTACCACACTTTATTGAGGAAATTTTTCACCAGGACTAAAGAATAAGAAGCCGCTAGTGGTGAAACTTTGTTTCACTAAATTCCGTAAACGTGCACGTGTCTTACTGTACAAGAGGGACGTATGTATCCTAGTCAAGAGGAACGTATGTATCCTAGTCAAGAGGAACGTATGTATCCTAGTCAAGAGGAACGTATGTATCCTAGTCAAAAGGAACGTATGTATCCTAGTCAAGAGGAACGTATGTATCCTAGTCAAGAGGAACGTATGTATCCTAGTCAAGAGGAACGTATGTATCCTAGTCAAGAGGAACGTATGTATCCTAGTCAAGAGGAACGTATGTATCCTAGTCAAAAGGAACGTATGTATCCTAGTCAAGAGGAGCGTATGTATCCTAGTTAAAATGAACGTATGTATCATAGTCTGTCAGGACAAAAGGAACGTATAAAATTTTTATTCTCTCCAGACTCTGTCTTGAAGGACAAAAGGAATCTTGACGCCAGCTCGCTCAGCTCTAGTAGAGGAGGTTAAGTTCTTCTGAGAGCAGCTGGAGGTGAGTGAGGAGTTACCTGTAGGGGATGAAGGTGGACTCAGAGGAGAGAGCGTAGATGACATCACCCAGCGCTGAGAGTGACTTGTTGATGGAGTTGGCTTCTTTGAGTTGGTCAGCCGAGGCGCCGCTCTTGCTGACCCGTTCACTGCCAGCCAGGTCAACCAGGGTCAGCTGTGTGGGCAGAGATAAAGTTAGGTTAAACAGGGTTAGCTGTGTGGACAGCGGTCAAAAGATTAGAGGCAAACACTGGGTTCAGGGGAAAAAGCGAGCGTATTTTTCGACATTGTTTCTCTCTGTGTACAGCTTCGTCAACTTCAATTCGACTTGATAAAGCTCAACACAGAGTGAAACGTTGACTTTTCTTCAAATACAGTCGCTATCACGCCTCTGTACCCTCATAACACTGCAATTCACTCATCGTTGCAGCCAATCATCACCTTTCCCTTCAAAACATTGCCAGTCTGCTTGGAGGTGACGGTAAGACAGATGACAATCAGCAGATGAGACCGTGAGCTCTCTACGTTCATCTTGGTGGAGGCTGTGTGCCGATTGGTCAGACCTTCCTCAAACGCTTGGCAGAGCTCGCTGGAAGACGACACGTTCCGTACCGTAGCTCCTTGAACGTGCACGCTGCCCTTCTTGTCTCGTTTGATCTCAAGACGCTCGTTCTGAGGAATACGATGAGAAATTGTTCTAAGAAATATAATGAGAAGTCGTTCTAAGAAATAAAAATTAATACTTCTAAAAAAATAAAAAAACATGAATGAAATTTGACAGTTTTTCTTCGATACTAAGATTAAGAAAATAGAATAAGAAAATAAAATGGAATATACCTTTCTGCCATTTTTTATTATTTTCTTCAGATCAGACTCGCAAACGAACCCATAAGGAGACAAATACAAGAGAAGATATAATATATATATATATATATATATATATATATATATATATATATATATATATATATAGTATATTTCGTCCCCACACTGAGACCATCTTCAGCAGACTGAAATATTCAGTACAATTTTATCTTTTTTTTCCACACGGGTTTGTTTCTCTTATTATCCATTGGCTTTCACACTTTTGTGTGCAAATTAGATCTTTCATATTGATTTAGAAAAAACAGTTTAAATTCTAGTTTAAATGAACGATTTTTTTAAATGTTAGTCTAATGTTAATTAGACAAATTAGAAAATTGCTTTGTAGTTTTAATCAATTTTAAATCTTTCACCTTGTCTTAGATACTAGTGAAGAGCTCTTGATTCATGGAATTAAGGCTCAGAACTCAGAGTTGCTGACCTCAGTGCCACTGACGGGTTTGAGCAGGTCGATGAGCTTGTCGTTGTAGAGCTCCATCATGTAGGTGCACACGTGGACCTCGTGTCTGGCTCTGCCGCCCTCAGCCAGCTGGAAGAGTCTCTGGAAGGCCCTGGGTGCGATACCCGGGTTGCCCTCAGTACCCAGCATGGTATACGTCTTGCCAGATCCCGTCTGCCCGTACGCCATGATGGTCACGTTGAACCCGTCCAGTGCAGACTGGATCAACGCCTGGAAAAGAGTAATAGATCATAATACGCATGTATACATACACGTGTATTAATATACATGTATAGCTATACGTGTATAGCTGCACAATAAAAGAGGATCACTATGAGCCGCGTGGCTGCAAGTGCGCACAACTACCGCAGCGTAAAACGAAAGAATAGGACTTAGTGTTTTGTGTGTTAACAAACTTCCTCAGAGTCGGTAATAATTCCTCTCTCTCTCTCTCTCTCTCTCTCTCTCTCTCTCTCTCTCTCTCTCTCTCAACGCACTTCTTGCCAAATAGGGGAAGGGAAAATTTGTGTATGCAATAATTTCGCAAAAAATAATTCTGAACCTAACGAAAAAAAAAATTCATTGTGTTTGTTTATTATTAAATTATTGTAAACTTATATAAAATATATTTATTTGGATTAGGCTAAATTAAATTGCGCTTGTTATAATAAGGTTAGGTAAGTTTCCTAAGGTTCTTTTGGTACAAAAATCATTAATTTTTATATTAACATCAATGAAAAAAAATATATCTTTAAATGTATTTCTCACCTACAGATCTCAACTTTGCCTAACCGGTTTTTCCCTGAATTCCCTTAATAAGTCTTACCTTGTTCACACTGGTGCACTAACAGTGAGTTACACCAGGCGAACACTGTGGTGTTACATGAGGTGTTGTTGAACACGCGTGGTAGCACCCCTTGGCATAGCACCGTAACGCTCAGTCTTCGCATTTTATCCTTTCTCAGCTACGGGAAATCCACAGATGCTAAGCTCCAGCGATACTGGGGATAAACTGCTTAAAAATAAAGACAATTTTTTTCACCGGACTTCCCCGGGTCTCTTGCTCGGTTGCGTTTAGGTCCTTGATTAACGAAGTTTCCATTGAAAGTACATTACGTTAACTTAACCCTGTGACTGACACATTACGTTAATTTAACCCTATGACTGACACTTTGCGTTAACTTAACCCTGTGACTGACACTTTGCGTTAACTTAACCCTGTGACTGACACATTGCGTTAACTTAACCCTGTGACTGACACATTGCGTTAACTTAACCCTGTGACTGACACTTTGCGTTAACTTAACCCTGTGACTGACACATTGCGTTAACTTAACCCTGTGACTGACACATTGCGTTAACTTAATCCTGTGACTGACACATTGCGTTAACTTAACCCTGTGACTGACACATTGCGTTAACTTAATCCTGTGACTGACACATTGCGTTAACTTAACCCTGTGACTGACACATTGCGTTAACTTAAGCCTGTGACTGACACACGCAAGTCCTCTAGGAATATCGTTATTCCCATCCTGTGAGTTCAACAATAATACTCAATATTGAGTAATATTTTAACATGGCGGCCGTTGCCCACAGAGGCAGGGCGACTCAAACAGGAAAACACATTCACCGTCATTCATTCAATAGCTGTCTTGCCAGAAGTGCGCAGAAATCACAGTTCACATGACCCACTGAACTGGAACATCCCCAGCCTTATTTCAGAGTGCAGGCACTCTACTTCCCTGGAGTGACGGAACTGTATTTCTCTTTAAATCTGGATTACGCAGAAACGCATAGAGCAAATCCAGTTCAGTATTTGAGAACATTTCGCTCAAGAAGAGCTTCATCGAGTTATTCTTTTATTTTACACAGATGTTTGATACACTTCCAGCCACGCGGTTTATAGTGACTTGTTAAATGCCTCCTTGGGCGAAACGTTACTTCAAAGGAGCTCTGCTTGAGCGAAGCGTTGCCTTAATAAAGATTTTTTTCTGCCCCGTCTTTGCATTGACCACATTGTCTGCACTCAGGACTCCAACCACACTCAAACAACAACAACAATGTCCCCTCATTTATCTTCATATTTTTAGTTAAGGGCTTTTATACAGCTGCATGAGCTTCGCTACAAACCTTCATTGTCACTGAATTATTATCCCTCATTTATTTTCGAATTTTCACTTAAGGGCTTTTATAAAAGAGCACCAGCTTCGCTACAAAGCTTCATTATTATTGAATTATTTGAGGCAATAAACCACGTGGGTCATTCAACGCGAGGAGGAGCTGAGGCGACTCGATCCTGTGTTCACTGTCCGTAAGACATACACGCTACCAGTGCTTAAATGTTCAAAGAAATTAATGGTGTCATGGTACATTATTCCTTCTCACAGCATTGAGAATACGTTCCAGCAAATCGGAGATTTGTGAAGAATATCTTAATATAAGGTAAAGAACATAAGAGGGGGAGAAATGAATTTACTGAGGTGAGGACGGCTGGCTAGGTTCAGGAGGGTGGGGGAGGCACTGCCAATTGGATTTGAAATCAAACCCAGAGTAAACAACTCAGCGGGAAGGAAAGTTGAAAATTTCCTGGTATTGTGTAAGGACTCCCGGTTTAATCAAAAGGAGTGAAGTGTGAGCTTTAATTTCACGCAAAAGTGCCTTAAATGGATCATTACCCTTTATACTAAAGACTATGGAGTGTAGAGAGTCAGTATGAGTTGGCAAATATTGGTTCAGGGGGTTCCGCTAAGGGAGGCTTCAACCAGGCTTCCTACTTGACAGCTGTTGGTTCAGGGGGTTGTGTTAAGGGAGGCTTCAACCAGTCTTCCTGCTTGGAAGCTTCAACGAGTCTTTCTACTTGACAGCTGTTGGTTCAGGGGATTGTTTTAAGGGAGGCTTCAACCAGTCTTTCTACTTGACAGCTATTGGTTCAGGGGATTGTGTTAAGGGGAGCTTCAACCAGTCTTCCTGCTTGGCAGCCACTAGTTCAGGGTGTTGTGTTGGGGAGCTTCAACCAATCTTCCTGCTTGGCAGCTACTGGTTCAGGGGTTCCGCCAAAGGGGATTTCATCCACTATTTTCCTGCTTGATCTGCATGTTGTAGAACTGCAGGATCGTTGAGTCCAGCACCGTTTGTTTGTCACGCTAAAAGAGGCAGATCAGCCGAGCCTTCGTTGTGTATCCGAGGGGCGACCAACCAGCCAAACAATCGCTCAAAGAGGCGGATCCCCAGGGCGTTCTTACTGTATCCGAGAGCTGACAAACCAAGATGCCGTATTTAACCGCAAACCAATTCACTAAACGTTCTTTTATAAAGATTAAAAGAAGTTGACATAATGCACCGTCTATTGAGGCTACGAATATAACAAAAGATATGTTTATAAAGCTTTTGTTTAAGACACGTCAGTATTAACTCTTTTGTTTACGAAACCTACCGATGCTCTTGAGATTCATGTTCTTAAGAACCATATAATTAGCTGATGGTATATCAGCTAACTATGACTGTAAGTACATCCAAAGACGAATACGTTAACATATTAAGACACAATTCTACTAAGTGTTCATATGATTACAATACGAATCCGCAAAGTGTTCATCTGCTTAACACGCAAACCAGCTAATCGTTCACCTGACTGAACCTAAAGCAGCGAGGGCCTTTCTGGCTAAAGTATCCGGGTGTGAAATAAGTCACAGCTTCGTAGCCTCTTGCCGGATGCAGGGTTGAAAAGATCTGGCCTTGACAATACTCCAAGAATAACCACTTATATTACGGGCTTTTAAGGGAAACGAAAGAGATTGAAAAAAAAGAATAAAAGTCAGAGTACAATGGCTGGAAAATGATCCATTTGGATCCACACCTTTGCTGTTCAAGGTGAAGAACGGGACAACTTGAAAGACACAGGATAAAGAAACTTTTGTTTCAACACTTACATTGGTGTCTTGAAAGACCATGTCCTGGTCTTCGTGGGGCTGGAAGACTCGGTCGAAGAGGAAGGTCTTGAGGCCTCGCTGGGAGTTGAGGGAGAGGGTGAACTCGTCCTCTGCTGTGGCCACCATTTCTGAGGACTCCCTCGCACGCTCGCTCTCGCTCAAGGGTCGAACTCGGCAGAACACGCGGATTTTGCCTTTCATCTCCTCTACCTGTGGGTACGATAGACCCAGAGTTATTGGTGGTGCTACGTGGGGAAATCCACTGATGTCAGGCGACGTGTTTTCCAAATATATGCAGGACTGTGTTGTAGGGAATTCATTGATGTAAGGTGACGTGTTTCCTTATTCTGTGTAACGTGTTGATTATGAATTATTAATTGTTATTGTTATTAATGTCACATTCATTATTATTATTATTATTATTATTATTATTATTAATTATTTATTATTATTATTATTATTATTATTGTTGTTATTATTATTATTATTGTTATTATTATTATTTTTATTTTAATGAGGAATTGCTAAACCCGTAAATGTCATACCGCTCCTGCGCAATGGAAGATCAGGTATAATCCGAGGAAAAAAAGGCTCGCTCCAAGTTTTTAGTTCAAGATCAAGGTTCGGACACTGATGCCATTAGAAAAGAGGGAACATAAATGAACCATGGTCCCACTACACAGTAGACCCATGATCTCACTGTACCATTCTAACACTGGGTTCCCAGGTCTAAAGCCTATCAACTACATTAGGATCATTAAGCCTGGATAAATGGAAACTCGGTATATATAAACCAAGAGATATACTCCTTTCGGTGTATATCGAGCAAGAGATGCACACCTCTCGGTGTATATACCCTGTAAAGCAAGAGACCGAGAGAACTGAAGAGCACAGCATCCATCACCTGGTTATAGTACTTCTTCCTAAGTATTCTCTCTCTGTTGAAGTCCTCAGCCAGCACTCTGTTCTCATCCATAAGTTTGGCGAAGCGTTCCTCCAGCAGCGCCTGCCTCGTCGTCCTCTCTTCGTGCTCCTGCACCAGGCTCTGTAAAACACGAGTATTATATCATATTACATAGAGATCTGTATAAAAATAAGACTCTGTTATATAGCTTTCCGTTCTCTGTAGACTCTGAGAGAATCTTTATACAGACACAAACATTCATCGCTATGGCATTCTCTTGTAGCAAAGGAACTCGAGGAGCAGGCACCTTGAAGAGCTAAGTTCTAGGTATTTTGAATGATTATAGGTAATCAGTCATGCAAAATAGCTGAGAGCTGCTCCTCACAATGTGTATATAGTGTCTGTAGCTGGGCAAAATCTAGCTATATGTAGTCACATCTGATCGAATCTCATTGCACATGCGCTGTAAGATCCACTGAATCCCTGCTTACCAGAGAGTCTTGAGGGAAGAAGAAAAGGCACAAAACCGTTACTGGAACGATACAGAAATAACCGTCGCGTAGGAGAATGAGACTTTTGACGACGTTTCGGTCCAACTTGGACCATTACCTCTGTGTTACTAGTTAATGGTGCAGGTAGGGCCGAAACGTCGTCTTAAGTTTCAGTCTCCTAAGTGTAGGTTGTATGTGAATCTTGAAAGGGCGACAATAAAGAAGAAGAGTATCTTTTACACAGAAGAGGAGATGAAGATAGAGAGGTTCACACGTCTTGATACATCCCTTCACGTCTTGATACATCCCTTCACGTCTTGATACATCCCTTCAAGTCTTTACAAAGTCACTCATGTCTTGTTGTCTCAGTTTTTTGAAATTGTGTAAAACAATGATCGTCAAGACTACAGAGGCGGCGACGGCTGCTGCTGCTGGTGCTGCTGCTGCTGCTGGTGCTGTTGCTGCTGCTGCTGCTGCTGCTGCTGCTGGTGTTGGTGCTGTTGCTGCTGCTGCTGCTGCTGCTGCTGGTGGTGGTGCTGCTGCTGCTGGTGCTGCTGTTGCTGCTGGTGCTGCTGTTACTGCTGGTGGTGGTGGTGGTGCTGCTGCTGCTGCTGGTGCTGGTGGTGGTGCTGCTGTTGCTGGTGCTGCTGTTGCTGGTGGTGGTGGTGGTGGTGGTGGTGCTGCTGCTGCTGCTGCTGCTGCTGCTGCTGCTGCCGCCGCCGCCGCCGCCGCCGCCAGGCACCAGTGAGACAAAATTCTTTTGTTTTCTTGTGTAATTGTACTTTCATAAGTGAAAGAACAGTCTTGAAAACATTTGCTGTACCTAACGTTTAATAATAACTGGTCAGTGGCACAAACAAACCCGTATGGATGCAATAAAACAGATGATGGGCGCTGTATATTTCTTCAGTCTGGTGAAGAGGGCCTCAGAATGAGGACATAATATAAAATACTTACCTTCTTTTTTTTTCCTTACTTTAGGTTCATGTGTACTATATAGCCATCATTTTTACCACCACCTTGTTACCCTTTGAAGAGGGTTCTTTTTGCTAATGAAAGGCTCTTGATCCAGGAAATTAGAGCTAACTACCTGTTCTCTTGATCAAATCTGTTGACTTCCCTTTCCCCAAGCACTGAATGGCCCCTACATGTTTAGCCCCTCCCAGTGAACTTAATAACACTAACAAGGTGATAAAGAGTTAATTATAAATTAACAATCTTTACTCACCTTTTCCTTCAGTATCATTTCGTTGAGATTGGCCTTTAGCCTTTTATTCTCCTCGTTGAGTGTGTCGATGTCGAGTTTGAGCATGTTGTACTCCTCCTCCTTGTTAGTGAGGTACCTCTCGGCTGCCTCCAGCTTCTGCGTCGTCAGTTCAAGACGGTTCTCCATCTCTCTTATCGCTTTGTCGTGCTGCTTTGAGCTCTCGTTCTGAAGATTCTTCACCTCTGTTTCCAGGTCTGATATTCGCTTTTTGTATTCCTCTTCCTTGAGGTCGAACTCCGAACACAGCTGTCGCAGCTTCTGTGTGTCGTTTGTGACTTTGTAAGTGGCCTTGCGAAGCACCTTAACAACATCTGGGTCATCCACACCCTTTGCTTTCCCGTGTTCAGTCTTTCCGTTGTGGAGTAAAGCGCTTTCCTTGAGGCTTATGGAATCTTTGTTGATCTGGTAGGTGGCGGCGGGGTCGTGGATCTTCGTGGTGACGTCTGACAGACGAGACTTTAGGGCGAAGTTCTGTATACTCAGTTCGTCTCTCGATTTCTCCAACTGGATCTGCGAATGTAGAAAATGTGAATAAATAAATGCTTTTGGTCGGTCGGTCGGCTCTCTCTCTCTCTCTCTCTCTCTCTCTCTCTCTCTCTCTCTCTCTCTCTCTCTCTCTCTCTCTCTCTCTCTCTCTCTCTCTCTATTTCAAATAGAACCCTAGCACATATGTTGCACACCCACACACGACACTTAGCTTTGGTAAACCCACACACGACACTTATCTGTGGTACACCCACACACGACACTTAGCATTGATACACCCATACACGACACTTAGCTTCGGTACACCCACACATGACACTTATCTTTGGTACACCCACACATGACACTTATCTTTGGTACACCCACACATGACACTTATCTTTGGTACACCCACACATGACACTTATCTTTGGTACACCCACACACGACATTTATCTTTGGTACACCCACCCACGACACTTAGCTTTGGTACACCCACACATGACACTTATCTCATATACGACACATATGGTAAAGAGAGACAAATATGGTTATAGGGAATCCTTTAGAGACGATGTTTCACCCACTTAGTGAACTACGTCAAGCCACAAATAAATAAATGGTAAAAATGTTGAGACGAGCCAGTGGGGTCCGAGTCAGGTCACGTTGACTGCCCAGCACTCTAGTAATTTTCTGGCAAAAGGTTCATCTAAGTTGTGGAAACCGTTGTCGGAGATATTGATGAGTGTCGTCTTGGCAACAAGAAGTGCACCAATTCAGTTTATCAAGTGGGTAAGAATTATGGTGCATTGCGCAAGCGTATTAGTGTTCTGAGATGCGTCTGTGGCGTTGTCTGGGTGTCTTTCCTACGTGTATTTTGTCACAGTTTGCGCATGGGATTTTGTATACTCTTGCGATAGTTATGTTGATTGTTTCTGCCTTTGATATGTTGGATTGTAGTATAGGTGGTGGTGGCTATGCTACGTTAAGTTTGCAGATGGAGAAGATATTTGACAACTAAGCTCTTGGGAGGACTATGCATCTTTTGTCGGTGGCATCAGATCTGGGAAAGTTGTGAGCGCGTCGTCTGTAATCCCGCGGCCCGGAATGTGACCAGGCCTCATGGATAGGTAGAACTCTTGAAAAAAAAATTATTATAACACCGCGTTTAATTTTGGTGTCGTGGTAGGAACAGTAGCGGAGTAGATTGTGTTGGTTGGTGGGGTTCCAGACCTGCAGAGCAAAACACCAAGATAAGGGACAGTATAATTGGTTTCCTCCTGGAGTGTAACGTTGAATGTTATGTTTTATTTTGTTAAGTTAGTGTCGGAGGATAGAGACATAAAATCCTCTCAGAATAATGATAATTATGTCGTCTAAATAGTGAAGCCAAGTAAAAGAAACGGAGATGCTGGAGGAAAAACGTTCGGCTTCTAGATGTTCTGTTTAGAGGTTTATCTAGACAGCGCTTAATGGGGAACCCATAGGTAATCTGAAGATCTAGGATCCAAGATTTCTGGTTGTTCGGCAGACCGTGCATTCTAGCTGGTCTGGGGTTACTGGGGGTAGTATGGAGAAGTGTCTTTCCATATTCCAAGCGTTTTAAAATGTAGATGAACGTTTCGCAGAACGAAATGTTCTGTAAAGAGAGTTATTATTTTTTTTAAAAGAGACGCAATAACTTTGATTTACGTGGCTAAAAAGACATAAGTATTGTTTCTTTAATTATCGAAAAAACACGCACACACACACACACACACACACACACACACACACACCACACACACCTGCAACCACAATTAGGTGAGTACACACACACACACACACACACACACATCAATCAGATAACTGCTGCAGCATACGGGCGGCTGGCAAACCTAAGAATAGCGTTCCAATACCTCACTAAGGAATCATTCAAGACTCTGTACACCATATACGTCAGGCCCATACTGGAGTATGCAGCACCAGTTTGGAGCCCACACCTGGTCAAGCACGTCAAGAAATTAGAGAAAGTGCAAAGGTTTGCAACAAGACTAGTCCCAGAGCTAAGGTGATTGTCCTACGAAGAAAGGTTAAGGGAAATCGGCCTGACGACACTAGAGGACAGGAGGGTTAGGGGAGACATGATAACGACATATAAAATACTACGAGGAATAGATAAGGTGGACAGAGACAGGATGTTCCAGAGAGGGGACACAGAAACAAGGGGACACAATTGGAAGTTGAAGACTCCTATGAGTCAAAGTGATGTTAAGAAGTATTTCTTCAGTCATAGAGTTGTCAGAAAGTGGAATAGCCTAGCTTAAAGTGACGTAGTGGAGGCAGGAACCATACACAGCTTTAAGACGAGGTTTGATAAAGCTCATGGAGCAGGGAGAGAGAGGACCTAGTAGCAATTAGTGAAGAGGCGGGACCAGGAGCTATGACTCGACCCCTGCAACCACAAAACAAATAGGTGAGTACACACACTAGATCTGTCTCTATCTTTTTCTCTCTCAGTCCTTAGATAATTCAGCACAGGCAGTGGTGGAGGCTCGATACTCCGTCCGCTAATAGGACACGAGGTACACAAACAAGTGTGGGTGTGGGGCATGTTCACGTTACTATAAGCAACGCTACCGTCACACTCGATAGAGGCTGCTATCGTAGCTTTCACCTTTTAAAGTGAAAGCTACGATACCACACTTAACTGACTGCGACGGAAGTCTTACTTGCCAGTTATCTATTTTGAGAGATCTCCAGGCTTTTCAATCACTTTAAATTTTTATATATGTCATAGTTTCACTCTACATGCTCTATTATTATAATTATTATTATAATTATTTTATTATTATTATTATTATTATTATTATTATTATTATTATTATTATTATTATTATTTTTTGTTATTATTTTTTTTAATATCACAAGGCGTTAAACCCGAATGGGTCTTATATCGCTGAACGGTAAGGGAAAGAAAAGGGGGTGAACTGAGAGGAAGTGTAAGTGAGCGAGTCAGAATGCTAACTGTGTAAATCTCTCTCTCTCTCTCTCTCTCTCTCTCTCTCTCTCTCTCTCTCTCTCTCTCTCTCTCTCTCTCTCTCTCTCTCTCTCTCTCTCTCTCTCTCTCTCTCTCCTTCCTAATTCGTGTTTACCTCCTCTTACTGTTGTCTGAAAGGAGACAACACATGCATATTCCCAGTGACTCACTATGCACGGTAAAGAGATATCTTTAAAAAAAACTCTATCTCTAATAGAATAAACACACCGTGGAAATACTAGCCGATTTTGTGACATGAAATTAGAGCTGTGATAATTCACGATTCACTGAGAGAGCTGACTTTAGACGACGTTTCGGTCAATTCTGGACCATTATCTGGTCATAGAAGGGACTGAAAAGTTGTCTAATATTTTCTCCCTTAAGTGTGGGTCTTTTGTGAATTGTTCCAGCCACGGTATTGTGGGTCATGTGTGAGTTGTTCCAGTCACGGTATTGTGGGTTATTTGTGAGTTGTTCCAGCCACGGTATTGTGGGTTATCTGTGAATTGTTCCAGCCACGGTATTGTGGGTTATATGTGAATTGTTCCAGCCACGGTATTGTGGGTTATATGTGAATTGTTCCAGCCACGATACTGACAATTGCAAGAAATGAACTAAGTGTATACAGGATTATATTATTGTACATGGGAGGATGTGGTAGTTCATAGGTGTATATTCGAGCACGTGGGTGTACATGGGAGTTCCTGGAAAAGGCAGATATGAAAAGACTCTAATGGCCCCTTTCTCTTGACAAGGGCTAACTATAAACTAGCCACTTCTAACGATGTCTAGATAGCAGAATTCATTGGAGCCAAGCAGAGAATATGTACCCCCCCCTTCTTTTCCGTGCTTAATAGTAGCTTGATAAGTAGTTATGTAACATGCTATCCGCTTAATAGTACCTTAATGATCAGTTTTGTTGACGGGGCGTCGTTCGCACCACAGATATTCCTTTGAGAAATTGGCGTAAAGGCTTGACGCCGACAGACCTGGATTTCATATACAAAATTCGGAATAAGCTTTTCACTGGGACAACGTTTCGCTCAGGATAGAGCTTTAGCATGACTTGGTAAAAGTACCCTGAATGAGACTTAGCGGGGACAAATACTGGCTCTGTTTTCCCTGTCATACTCCATCACAGAGGATGGGTCATTCCATCAGCTGGTGATATGTGGCAGTCGTATACCACCATGAGTTCGGCTTCGTGGGGATGCGGGTAGATGGTGGTTACGGGGGTGTGGGAGGTGGTTACGGGGGTGAGGAAGGTGGTTACGGGGGTGAGGGAGGTGGTGATGAGGGAGGTGGTGATGAGGGTTAGGGAGGAGGGTAATTAAGCAAGAGTAACAGTGTAGGTCTCTGCTCACCGTAACGACCCAATTATGGATCCAAGTCGCTTATTGCTATTACTGAGGACTCTCTTGCAAGCTAAGGTACACACACACACACACACACACACACACACACACACACACAAGCCTGGAGGTGGAGTGGGTCACGTATTATGCTGTGGGTACTCACCCAGTTGTGTACTCACCCACTTCTAGACATGTACTCACCCACTATAGCCAGCCCAGGGACTAATCTCATTGCAAATCTTTAGACTTTTGTACATAACCTAAGATGACTCAAAGCAACTCAGACAAGGACCGCATGGATCAAGATGATCCAGGTTGATCTATGACACCAGCAATGATCTAACATGACTTAACAAAACTCAAATGACCCCCTCAACATAACCCAACATGATCCGGCATAACCCAACATGACCCCAACATAACAAAACATGATCCGGCATAACCCAACATGACCCAGCATGACCCCAACATAACAAAACATGATCTGGCATAACAAAACATGACCCCCAACATGACCCAGACTGAGCACTTACCAGGTTGTTGTTAAGTCTAGTAATCTCTTTAGCAGCGTCGAAGGGGACTTTGTCCAGACGGTCTTTCTCTAACTGCAGTACGCGCATGCGCAGCTGGCTGATGGTCATTTCGCGCAGCTGTTCACGAAAATATAAAAATAAGTTGTCAGATTACGTTAAGATATTTAAAAAATGTAAGACATAATAACCAAGATAATCATATACCAAGATACAGTAAGATAACACCTGGTATACCATATCTAACAGGAGGTATACCATATTTATGATAATATTAGGTATTCCATATCTAAGATAACAGAAGGTATACGATATCTAAGATAACAGGAGGTATGCCATATTTAAGATAACAGAAGGTATACCATATCCAAGATAACAGGTGTAACATATTTAAGATAACAGGATGTATACCATATTTAAAATGACAGGAGGTATGTCATATCTAAGATAACAGGAGGTATACTGTATCTAAGATAACAGAAGGTATAGCATATCCAAGCTAACAGGATGTATACCATATCCGAGATAACAGGAGGTATACCATATTTAAAATAATGAAAGGTATACCACATCGTAGACTTACTAGACATTAAAGTATATAATGTAGAATATACATTTTTTCCGTATGTACGTAGAATATTTTGCGAGTACTTGTAGAGACCCAGAGATTAGTGTTGCTACGACACTAGCATGTTTAGGCTAGTAGAAAATATTGAGGCTGATAGATGAATGCTAGAAGACTAGAAATTTTCAGGTTGATATATGAGTGCTAGTAAGCTAGAAACTTCAAGCTGATAGATAAATACTAGGAAACTGTAGTAAGAGTCATCCCACTTCATACAGTAAGACGGTAAGTGACATCCCACTTCACGTAGTGAGACAGTAAGACACATCCCTATTCATGTAAGAAAACTTTCGACCATCATCAAACGGACGCCTCTTCCTCTTCCTCTTCTTATACTTCTTTTTTTCTACTTCTTTTTCCTTCCACGTCGAGTGTGTGTTTACCTTGAGTTCGTCAACTAGTCGATCTGAAGACGCGATGGAATTAAGTGACTCGAGGGAGTTGAGAATTGTCTCCTGCTCGATGTGCAGACTCTCCAGGTCGCTGCCCACGGTCCTGAGGAAGCAAGCAAGACCAACATGTCAGAGTTGAAGGCGTTAAAGACCCTCGTGTTGACCAGAGGCATTAAACGCAAGAATATGGGGTAGTAATTGGTGTTCTATACTCGCCCTCAAATTGGGAATGGAAATTAGACAATGATTCGATCTGTTACGGACCGTTATAAAGTTACAACTTGATTATGGTCCAGGACTGGACCAAAACGTCTTGTTTTAATTTAGAAATTGTGATTGATGAATTATTTCAGCTACGGTAGCGTGGCTATTGTTCTTCAGTGATCTACATCTAATTATACTGAAAGTCAAAGGAAGCTTTAAACTTCATCATTATATTATATTGATAATAAGGATAACGCAAAAATATAAATAATAACAGGAGGTACTACTGTATATGGTGATCTTTTGTGTTTTTGTAATGTATAAGGAGAAGTTGGTGGGGTAGGTCAGAGGATGCCTCACCCCACACCGGGTCCTCATCTCTCACACACGCGCGCCAGATTTTTTTTTCTGTGGACAAAAAGTATGCATAACAAGCTCTTAAGTAGACAGCGTTTCACTATAAGAATAGCTTCAGCGTTTCTCTCAAGAGAAACGTTGTCTGAAGGTTTCTTTTGCATACTTCTGTATTGTTTTCCACACTCACATGCCTCTCGGGGTTACGACCATCAAGTGAACAGTTTCTTGTACACAGGAGGCGTAATAACACCGACTTCACTGCAATTAGTGTCTTTATCGCCACTACACATTTTCCTGACGAACATGCCAAAACTATCTCTTTTTATGTTTTTTAAGTGCATATTAATAAGTAGCACAAAATACAGTTCGACTGGAGTGATTTTAAGCAATTTTGACAATCCGGCTGAGAGTGTGTAACAAAACATCAGTACCTACCTGACGCCGACGTCGTCCAGTTTAATCGCCTTTTGCGACAGCTGCTGTTGTAGCGCTTCATACTTCTCCTTCCAGTCATGCAAAGTGCGGCGCGTCTGGCGGTGGCTGCACCTCTCCAGGTGCAACAGGATGGCCGCATCTTCCGGCTTGACCCCTCTCCCTCCTCCTTCAATCCCTCCTCCTTCGTCTGCATCATCGTCGGGAGGCGAGGGGCGACTCTCGACCATGTCGCCGCCGTTGACTACCGTCTGGATGGCTTCCAGACTGTCTGGCTCATGACCGCTGGTGCCTGAGTCATGGAACGTGTCTGGGGAAGACAGTGGAATTCTCAGAGTTATTAAGAGTGTGTAAAATCTATCGATAACCTGTCAGTGAAGTTTTTAGTGTGTGTGTGTGAGTGTGTGTGTGTGTGTATGTGTGTGTGTGTGTGTGGGTTTGTGTGTGTGTGTGTGTGTGTGTGTGTGTGTGTGTGTGTGGGTTTGTGTGTGTGGTGGTGGGAACACGATCAGTGGGAGGAGGTGTCTGGAGAAGCACTGGGGAGGCTGGCGTGTGAAGAAGAGAGAATAAAGTTGTGTGGGTATGTCCTAAAGAAGAAGAAAACTATCTTATAAAGTTCTGGGGGTAAAAAAGGGAAGTGTTTTAGAAAGACGTGGTGGGAGACTGACAGTGCCTGTGGAAGTCTGGGGAAAGAACGAAAGAGAGAAACAAAAGGTTTTTAGGAAGTTCCGTAGCAGAAGGGATGTTTTTGAGGGAAATCTAGGGAAGGGAGGAGACACGGACAGTATCTGGAGGAGCTCTTCAGAGAAAACTGTTTTTTTTTAAAAACAACAAGTTAATAAATAAGACACTTGTGCAACACTTGGGTATCTTTACTCCAGGATAAAGATAGTTGTGTGAGAACGGGAGCAGTGCTTAAGAAAGTGAGATAATCCACTTGTAAGGGCAGACAAGTCGAGTGTAAAAGTTTACTTGTAAAAGTTCAGTTTACTGTAAGTTTCTCAGTGCAGGGTGGTGAAGGCTCGATCCTCCGTCCGCCAATAGCAACCTCCAAGGGTTTCCAATCAGTCAGGTTGTTGGTAGTCCGCCGGTGCAAGAGAAAGTCTACGAGGCGGAAAAAAAAATAGAGGACGTGTGGTGGAATTAAATGTTTTCTTAATTTTCTTTTAGAGATAAAATTACTTGTGTGTGAAGCCTTGTGATGTTGGACTCGTCAGAGGTGGAAAAGCAGGCCACCCCCCTCTTACACGATGATAATGATGATATTATTATTGTTATTATTATGATATTAATATATGTATTATTATTATTATTATTATTATTATTATTATTATTATTATTATGATGATGATGATATTAATATGATATAATTATTATTGTTATTATTATTATGATATTAATGTGATATATTATTATTATTATTATTGAAGAGTCAGCAGACTCTTCAAGACTATGTTGCTCTTCACCAACTCCAAGGTTGAGGGAGTGATTACCTCATCTTTTGTATATACTTCTACAGTCTTCCCATTATGTCCTTGAATTTGTATTGATAAAGCCACTGGAGGGCGAAACGTCTACAATAAAGACACCCAGATGTTGCACATGTGTCTAAGTTTCATCTTTCAATATTGTATACCACTCATGTCTATCATCAGCGCTAAAAACAATCATGAACAATGAAGGGGCGGAAGAGCTGGTCTATATATCCGACTGGCGGTTGTTTTTAATTGTTTCGCCACCGATGATGGTGTTTTGTATTTCGAAATGTTTAGATGATGCAGATGTCTGGGTAATAAATGAACATGTTTACAGAGGCTTTATTGTGTTTATTCCTTACTCGTCGCA
The DNA here is from genome assembly GCA_009830355.1 of Cherax destructor. NCBI lineage: Eukaryota > Metazoa > Arthropoda > Malacostraca > Decapoda > Parastacidae > Cherax > Cherax destructor. Next base: position 137,531 of record WNWK01002019.1, on the reverse strand, counting down.
GATCCCAGCGAGGACAACCAGTCTATTCCTGAAGCCATTTTTAGACTGAAGGACAGTGCTGTGTGATCCTTGTGGGTTTAGCGCTTAGTTGTGATAATAATAATAGATTGAAGGAAAACAGGAAAAGGGTTTTGCTGGAAGTTGAAAGTTGGTGGTTCTTACCCTCTTCCTCCCACACCTCCTCCTTGATGACCTGGAGGCTGCGGTTCTCCTTGTCACGGTGGATGTACAGAAAGTCAAACTCCAGCTCCATAGCGGTGCGTGATGACACGACGGATGGACGGATGGACGGACGGATAGATAGATGGGTGTCGCCTACGTTAACACAGTGCGAAGGACGGGCTGTTGTAAGCGTGGAGAATGAGCCCTCATGCTCAGTGTTCCAAAGTGGACACAGGACATAACGCAGGCGTCTCCACGATCTTCAACCACTCGTAATACAAAACTTTATTTCATAGTACACCTTAGCTTCTTAATTATACTTTTAAAACAGTCTACCTGTATCTGTTACCCGTTACCTGGTGGACTTTTACGGATCAAGGGATGGTCGCTGATTATACTCCAGCATGAAGTGTCACTGGTGGTAATAGTTTGATGGATCACACAACTTTCCACTAGACACTCGTCATTTTCGCCAGCACATTCCTTCAAAAAACTATGTGTTTTCTTGTCAGTTTTTCAAGTTATTCGGTTGCGTATTTAAAATATATTTGTCACATTCACCATTTCTATATAAACAGAATTTAAGTATATATATATATATATATATATATATATATATATATATATATATATATATATATATATATATATATATATATATATATATATATATATATATATATATATATATATATATATTATATTCTTTCTTTTTGGTCACCTGCCTCATGGAGACTGCGACTTATTGAATATATATATATATATATATATATATATATATATATATATATATATATATATATATATATATATATCGTGCCGAATAGGTAAAACTCACTCATTCCATCACTGTCTTGCCAGAGGCGTCCCTAAACTAAAGTTAAAAAAACTACAGCATATTTCCACTTCTCCTTCAGAGCGCAGGCACTGTACTTTCCACCTCCAGGACTCAAGTCCGCCTAACCGGTTTCCCTGAATCTCTTTATAAATGTTACTTTAATCACTCCAACAGCATATCAATTCATAAAAACTATTTGTATCCACTAACTCTTATCTAACACGCTCACACACAGTTGCTGGAAGTCCAAGCCCCTCGCACACAAAACCTCCTATACCCCCTTCCTCCAAACTTTCCTAAGGCCGACCCCTACCCTGCCTTCCTTTTCACTACAGATTTATACGCCTTCTAAGTCATCCTATTTTGTTCCATCCTCTTTAAATGTCTGAACCACCTCAACAACCCTTCCTCTGCCCTTTAGTAACACATTTAGAAACGTCGCACTTCCTTCTAAACTCCCAGCTACGGATTCTCTGCATAATATTCACACCACACATTGCCTCAGACATCACATCTCCACTGTCTCCAGCCTTCTTGTTGCAACATTCACCACTCAAGCTTCACACCTATATAAGAGCGTTGGTACCACTATACTCTCTTTTCTTCCATATAGATAACGCTCTTTGTCCCCAAAGACTCTTCAGTGCACCACTCACCTTTTTCCCTTCATCAGTTCTATAATTCACCTCATCTTTCATAGACCCATCTGTTGACAAGTCCACTCCCAGATATCTGATTCACTTCCTCCATGCTCCCTCCCTCCAATCTCATATCCAATCTTTCATTACCAATTTTTTTTGTTATCCTCATCACCTTGCTCTTTCCTATGTTCACTTTTAATTTCCTTCACACACACACACACTCTCTCACTCTCTCTCTCCTTGGGATGCAAGCTTTATAAATATATTATCAGACTTAAACAAGAGAGTTACACAAGTGTTTGATCAGTCTTGGTTAAGACTTCCCTGGCCTCGCAGGTATTGTCTTAATTGTTATCCAGACTTTTACGACCTTCCATTTCATTCATTTCGTGCGTTCCTCTTCACTGCCCACTTTAATAATATAAATTTATCTACATTTTCTTACGTCAGTAATATACATCCGAAGCTGCTGGTTCATGTGATTTGTATTCTTCATAATAAAAATAACCCTGAATCTACCTCTGACTGTGTGTGTGTGTGTGTGTGTGTATATGTGTGTGTGTGTGTGTGTGTGTTGTGTCCTGATTATTTTAAGTACTTGTTGTTATTGTCTATCCATCGTTCTGACCAACCTGTATGCGGAAGCTATGAAGAAAATTATTTAATTTTCAGTGCTTTAGACTCTCTCTCTCTCTCTCTCTCTCTCTCTCTCTCTCTCTCTCTCTCTCTCTCTCTCTCTCTCTCTCTCTCTCTCTCTTCTATCTATCTATCTATCTCTCTCAAGATGTGATTTAATTTAAATGCCAATGGAGTTGCCAACAGGTCGAATCTTCGAAAATCCATCTCATTGTTACAAACGTTTTTACGTTTTTAAAACGTATATATGTCGTGCCGAATAGGTAAAACTGGCCACTTAGCAAGAACTCATTTAAATTTAAGTCCTTTCTAAAATTTTCTCTTATACGTTTACAGATATATTTTTTCATTTATGTTAATGTAAAAATTAATAATTTTGTATCAAAAGAACCTTGGAAAACTTACCTAACCTTATTATAATTTAATTTAGCCTAATCCAACTAAATATATTTTAGATAAGTTTACAATAATTGAATAATAAGCAAACACAATTAAATATATATTTTTTTCGTTAGGTTCAGAATGATTATTGCGAAATTATTGCATACACAAATTTTCACTTGCCTTGTTGGGCAAGAAAAGCATTGCTATTTGAGCCAAAATCGCAAGTTTTACCTATTCAACACGACAAAATATATATATATATATATATATATATATATATATATATATATATATATATATATATATATATATATATATATATATAATATTCCCCACCCCTGCAGCCATCGTTGGGATCAAAGTTCACATCTAAACATGTCCAACTATCATACTGACGACAACAGTGAAGCCTGGATACAGGTTTCTCAAAAATGTTTGAGGTGATGTGCAGATTCGAACCCCGTTCGAACTTACACAATACTCTGCAGTCAGGCTCTCACTGCAAGGTGCTAGCAACAGAGGCAGCCTGGGGTGAGGAGGAATGAGGTTCCTGATGGAGGCACCCTGGGGTGGAGACAGAGGATGTTACTGAGAGAGGCAGCCTGGGGTAGAGGAATGAGGTTCCTGATGGAGGCAGCCTGGGTTTGGGAGGTTGAAGGATACGCAGAGAGCAGCCTGGGTTGGATGACGGAGAGGCAGCCTGGGTTGGGGGACACGCAGAGAGGCAGCCTGGGTTGGGGAGGTTGGGGACACGCAGAGGCAGTGCGTAGAGTAAGTCTTGCGTACGAGGAAGCAGAGGACGAAGGTCGCTGCTGTTCCCTGACACAATCGTTTACCGCTTGTCCTTAAAATAATGAGAAGTATCTGAATATATATATATATATATATATATATATATATATATATATATATATATATATATATATATATATATATATATATATATATATATATATAATCCGCAGCCCAAACAAAAAAAAAAATGAAAAGGCAAAGAAAACGTAACAATGATTTTACAAATTAGTTCCTAAATTCTTGCAGTTGCAGCAGCAGTACCTAACACAGCAGCAGCAGCAGTACCTAACACAGCAGCAGCAGCAGTACCTAACACAGCAGCAGCAGCAGTACCTAACACATCAGCAGCAGTACCTAACATTGCAGCAGCAGTACCTAACACAGCAGCAGCAGTACCTAACAAGCGGCAGCGTACCTAACACACAGCAGCAGTACCTAACACAGCAGCAAGCAGTACCTAACACAGCAGCAGCTACTAACACACGCAGATAACATCAGCAGCAGCAGTACTAACATAGCAGCAGCACAGTACTAACACAGCAAGCAGCAGTACTAACACACAGCAGCATCAGTACCTAACACAGCAGCAGCAGTACCTAACACAGCATCAGTACTAACACAGCAGCAGCATTAGTACTAACACAGCAGCAGCAGTACCTAACATAGCAGCAGCAGTACCTAGCACAGCAGCAGCATCAGTACTAACACATCAACAGCAGTACCTAACACAGCAGCAGCATCAGTACTAACACAGCATCAGCAGCAGTACCTAACACAGCATCAGTACTAACACAGCAGCAGCATTAGTACTAACACAGCAGCAGCAGTACCTAACACAGCAGCAGCATTAGTACTAACACAGCAGTACCTAACACAGCAGCAGCATCAGTACTAACACAGCAGCAGCAGCAGTACCTAACACAGCATCAGTACTAACACAGCAGCAGCAGTACCTAACACAGCAGCAGCATTAGTACTAACACAGCAGTACCTAACACAGCAGCAGCAGTACCTAACACAGCAGCAGCATTAGTACTAACACAGCAGTACCTAACACAGCAGCAGCAGTACCTAACACAGCAGCAGCATTAGTACTAACACAGCAGTACCTAACACAGCTACAGCATCAGTACTAACACAGCAGCAGCAGCCAGGGCCTGTGAGAGGGGGGGTCCAGCCGGTACATTGGTCCGGGTTCTGGACCTTAGCGATGAACATTTGTATCAGAAATGCAACGTTTACCATTAGTACATGAAGAAAATTTTGGAAAACCAGAACTGAAACCTTCAGAATTGTTACATTTATTAACAGACTACAGACTTTCTGAGATATTTCCAAATGTTTGTGTTAGTCTGAGAATATTGTTGACAATTCCAGCTACAGTAGCGTCAGCTGTAAGATCTTTTAGCAATCTCAAACATATCAGAAAGTTGTTAAGGTCTACTATGTGTCAGACGAGACTTGTGTGTTAGTAAGACTGAGTACTGAATCAAGCATCGCCAGAGAAATTGATTTTAATAGTCTTATTAGAAATTTTGCAGACAGAAAAAGTCAGAGAAGCTCATTTCCCTAAGTAGTCTAAGTAAATATGGTACTTTTAAGAATTTATTTTACTTTGAAAGAACTTATTAAACGTTTAAAAATTTAGGCACTTGTATAATTATAGGTCAACAAAAATTTTCAAAATCTATAGAGTATATATATGAAGTATATATTATCAGGTCATTCTTCTGCACAGGAAATAAAGCATCAATGAAAGTTTACCAGTAGTTTTATTGGACTTCAGATTCTCAATTTTGAGAGAAGCCTCAGCCTGTAAAGGGCTCTTGATCCAAGAATTTGGACCTATTCTCCGGTTCCTTGGATCGAGCCTTATTGCCTCCTATTCCCTAAGTGTTATATGACCCATATGGATTTAGCGATTCCCCCTGAGCTCATGATTTGTATATTCCCTCATGAGGGAGAGGAGCTAGAGCCCAACTCCCTGAACAGACTTAGGAGCTATGTAACTCAACCTTCCCTAGAGGACCAGTAGAATCATTCTTCACTTATTGTCCAGAAATCAACAATTTCCTATTCTTTTAGGCTGTGAAACCTTCACAGCCTAATATTGGAGTTAGTCGTGGTGCGAAATAGATACATCAGCGTTCAAGGTTTCAAGCCTTTCAGATGAGGCATTCTCAAGTTACAGCACTTTAAAAAAAATATCACAGTTTTATAAACATAATGGACAAATTGGCAGCTAGATACACGTACATACAGCTAGATACACGTACATACAGCTAGATATACGTACATACAGCTAGATACGATACACCGATCACACCAGAATTTCTCAAGTTCTCAAGTTATTACAGAAAGAAAAATACATTTTGATTTATAAAAGTGACAAAAGATTTCATCCACAGTAATGATAATGTGAATCTTCTTCCAGGTTTGTCTCTCCAACATTGAAAATCTGAAGGCAAACAAAAGAGGGATTTTTTTTTTTCAAGTTATGAACTTTTTTCAAGTTATGAACTTTTTTTCAAGTTATGAACTTTTTTTTCAAGTTATGAACTTTTTTCAAGTTATGAACTTATTTTTCAAGTTATGAACTTTTTTTTCAAGTTATGAATTTGTTTTTCAAGTTATGAACTTTTTTTTAAGTTATGAATTTTTCAAGTTATGATTTTTTCAAGTTATGAATTTTTTTTCCAAGTTATGAACTTTTTTTTCAAGTTATGAACTTTTTTTTTTTTAACTTATGAACGAAAATATCAAAGTAAGAAAAATAAACATCTGAAAATCATTATTATTCATGTTCGAGGGATACATATTAACAGGCAGGAAGTATCCCCGATTCCCCGTCCTGGTGCACCAGCCAGGAGGGTCTATCTTGGCTCCCCCATCCAGTGATTTTATATTTATAGGAAGTACTAAACCCGTAGGGAGCGTACAACAGGTGGAAAATGGGAAACAATGAAGTTTTATCTAAGAAGAGGGAGCTCTCTCTAATTCCCTGGATCAAGAGCCCTTCACCTGCTGAAAGATTCATCCCCCCACCCTTACCCACCTTGAAGACTCTTCATGTCTACAATAAAAATAATACAAACAAAATCTTGACAAGTAAAGCAGCACAAAAATGCGTATGTTGGAAACCTCACTGGAACAGCCCTCGACACCTTCACTCTGACCACCTCACTGGAACAGCCCTCGACACCTTCACTCTGACCACCTCACTGGAACAGCCCTCGACACCTTCACTCTGACCACCTCACTGGAACAGCCCTCGACACCTTCACTCTGACCACCTCACTGGAACAGCCCTCGACACCTTCACTCTGACCACCTCACTGGAACAGCCCTCGACACCTTCCTCTGACCACCTCACTGGAACAGCCCTCGACACCTTCCTCTGACCACCTCACTGGAACAGCCCTCGACACCTTCCTCTGAACCTCACTGGAACAGCCCTCGACACCTTCACTCTGACCACCTCACTGGAACAGCCCTCGACACCTTCACTCTGACCACCTCACTGGAACAGCCCTCGACACCTTCACTCTGACCACCTCACTGGAACAGCCCTCGACACCTTCACTCTGACCACCCTGAACAGCCCTGACACCTTCACTCTGACCACCATGCAGCCTCGACACCTTCACTCTGACCACCTCACTGGAACAGCCCTCGACACCTTCACTCTGACCACCTCACTGGAACAGCCCTCGACACCTTCACTCTGACCACCTCACTGGAACAGCCCTCGACACCTTCACTCTGACCACCTCACTGGAACAGCCCTCGACACCTTCACTCTGACCACCTCACTGGAACAGCCCTCGACACCTTCACTCTGACCACCTCACTGGAACAGCCCTCGACACCTTCACTCTGACCACCTCACTGGAACAGCCCTCGACACCTTCACTCTGACCACCTCACTGGAACAGCCCTCGACACCTTCACTCTGACCACCTCACTGGAACAGCCCTCGACACCTTCACTCTGACCACCTCACTGGAACAGCCCTCGACACCTTCACTCTGACCACCTCACTGGAACAGCCCTCGACACCTTCACTCTGACCACCTCACTGGAACAGCCCTCGACACCTTCACTCTGACCACCTCACTGGAACAGCCCTCGACACCTTCACTCTGACCACCTCACTGGAACAGCCCTCGACACCTTCACTCTGACCACCTCACTGGAACAGCCCTCGACACCTTCACTCTGACCACCTCACTGGAACAGCCCTCGACACCTTCACTCTGACCACCTCACTGGAACAGCCCTCGACACCTTCACTCTGACCACCTCACTGGAACAGCCCTCGACACCTTCACTCTGACCACCTCACTGGAACAGCCCTCGACACCTTCACTCTGACCACCTCACTGGAACAGCCCTCGACACCTTCACTCTGACCACCTCACTGGAACAGCCCTCGACACCTTCACTCTGACCACCTCACTGGAACAGCCCTCGACACCTTCACTCTGACCACCTCACTGGAACAGCCCTCGACACCTTCACTCTGACCACCTCACTGGAACAGCCCTCGACACCTTCACTCTGACCACCTCACTGGAACAGCCCTCGACACCTTCACTCTGACCACCTCACTGGAACAGCCCTCGACACCTTCACTCTGACCACCTCACTGGAACAGCCCTCGACACCTTCACTCTGACCACCTCACTGGAACAGCCCTCGACACCTTCACTCTGACCACCTCACTGGAACAGCCCTCGACACCTTCACTCTGACCACCTCACTGGAACAGCCCTCGACACCTTCACTCTGACCACCTCACTGGAACAGCCCTCGACACCTTCACTCTGACCACCTCACTGGAACAGCCCTCGACACCTTCACTCTGACCACCTCACTGGAACAGCCCTCGACACCTTCACTCTGACCACCTCACTGGAACAGCCCTCGACACCTTCACTCTGACCACCTCACTGGAACAGCCCTCGACACCTTCACTCTGACCACCTCACTGGAACAGCCCTCGACACCTTCCTCTGACCACCTCACTGGAACAGCCCTCGACACCTTCCTCTGACCACCTCACTGGAACAGCCCTCGACACCTTCATTCTGACCACCTCACTGGAACAGCCCTCGAACTTCCACCATCCTGAAGCCCGCACCCTCTGACCACCTCACTGGAACAGCCCTCGCACCTTCATCTGACCACCTCCTGAAGCTCAACACTCGAGTGACACGCCGTCTCACTCAGGAAAGATTGACACCTGATAGGAAAAGGGTTCACTGGGTTTTTAAAGAACACACTTTTGATAGAATTCCTCATAAAATACTGATCTTGGAAAAAAAAAAAAAGGTGAAGTAAAAGGCAAGGTTATTTGATGGATGAGACATTTTTTGTGTAGAAGAAAAAGGCATACAGTGACAAGAGGGAAAACAAATGTCCTCCATTTAAAATGTTACCAGTGGAGTTCCACAAGGACCAGTCCTGGTCTCCATATTGTTTTAAAATAACATTAACCAGACTCACATGAATGATTGTGCTTACGAATGATGCCAAAATATTTTTGTAAAATAAGATGTGCAGATAACATTAAGTGTCCGTAATAAGACTTGCATTACAAAACTGGACTGACAGATGGATGATGGAATTGAATGTTGACATCCTCAACGTATTCAATTGAGGAAAAACTGAAGACAAATTCTGTAGAGACTATATACATTGAGACACATTGGTGACAACCTGAGCACAAGTAATATATATAGCTAATTGTCTGGTGATATAAATATTGAGACACTCCTGTCCTAAAATCAACAATCCAAAATGACCTGTTGTACAGATGATGACTTGCTTAACGAGCTGCTTACGACGGATTTCAGAACCAAATTGTAAAGTGTAATTGAAGTGGAGTAAATATCTAAAATACATGGAAAATTAAAAAAATACAAGTCCAAAGATACGGTACACAATGGCTTCCAGAGGTACGAGAGATGACCTGCATAGAAAGACTGGAAACATGGAACATTTCTTCGTTGGAGAAAAAAAAAAAGAGCGAGATGAAAATAAAGATGAATTTTAGCATGATCAACAAGGAAGACGATTATTAGCATGATCAACAAGGAAGACGATTATTAGCATGGTTAACAAGGAAGACGATTATTAGCATGGTTAACAAGGAAGACGATCATTAGCATGGTTAACAAGGAAGACGATTATTAGCATGGTTAACAAGGAAGACGATCATTAGCATGGTTAACAAGGAAGACGATCATTAGCATGGTTAACAAGGAAGACGATCATTAGCATGGTTAACAGGAAGACGATCATTAGCATGGTTAACAAGGAAGACGATCATTAGCATGGTTAACAAGGAAGACGATCATTAGCATGGTTAACAAGGAAGACGATCATTAGCATGGTTAACAAGGAAGACGATCATTAGCATGGTTAACAAGGAAGACGATCATTAGCATGGTTAACAAGGAAGACGATCATTAGCATGATCAACAAGGAAGACGATCATTAGCATGATCAACGAGGAAGACGATCATTAGCATGATCAACGAGGAAGACGATCATTAGCATGATCAACGAGG
>WNWK01002019.1:117500-125000 GCA_009830355.1 Cherax destructor | reverse complement strand
GAGAGACAGAGACAGAGAGAGAGAATGTGGATAATACTTCTATGAAGTGACGTAATGTTTTTCAGATATTTTCACCTCTCTAATAAATCTTATCTGACAGAATCAGTAAAGGAATATTACTTAGTATTGATGGTATGCAACACCGACAGGTTGATGCATAAGATGCATGTGCAACATTTGGGTGTCTTTATTGGCGAAAGGTTTTGCCAGCGTAGCAGACTTCTTCAGATGATTTACATGCGGATGAAACACTGAAGACAGAGGAAAAGTGGTGTTAAGGGAGGGACTGACCACCGTCTAACAAGGTTAGAGGGACTGACCACCGTCTAACAAGGTTAGAGGGACTGACCACCGTCTAACAAGGTTAGAGGGACTGACCACCGTCTAACAAGGTTAGAGGGACTGACCACCGTCTAACAAGGTTAGAGGGACTGACCACCGTCTAACAAGGTTATAGGACTGACCACCGTCTAACAAGGTTAGAGGGACTGACCACCGTCTAACAAGGTTAGAGGACTGACCACCGTCTAACAAGGTTAGAGGGACTGACACCTCAACAAGGTTAGAGGGACTGACCACCGTCTAACAAGGTTAGAGGGACTGACCACCGTCTAACAAGACTATGGGACTGACCTCCTCAAAACCACTGCTGCTCAAGAAACTGACTCATCATCATTGGAAGTTCAAGACAAATTTAGACTCAGGGTCAGTTTTCAATAAACATTAACTCATCACAGTGAGAACTGAAGAAAACTTTACTCATCATCGTGGGAACTCTAATATTGTGACTCACCAAACTCAGGAACTCGAAAAGAATATTGACTCAGCAACGTTATACACTGACTCAGGAACTCGAAAAGAATATTGACTCAGCAACGTTATACACTGACTCAGGAACGACATAAACTGACTCAGGAACGACATACACTGACTCAGGAACGACATACACTGACTCAGGAACGACATACACTGACTCAGGAACGACATACACTGACTCAGGAACGACATACACTGACTCAGGAACGACATACACTGACTCAGGAACGACATACACGACTCAGGAACGACATACACTGACGCAGGAACGACATACACTGACTCAGGAACGACATACACTGACTCAGGAACGACATACACTGACTCAGGAACGACATACACTGACGCAGGAACGACATATACTGACTCAGGAACGACATACACTGACTCAGGAACGACATACACTGACTCAGCAAAATTATACACTGACGCAGGAACGACATATACTGACTCAGGAACGACATACACTGACTCTGGAACGACATACACTGACTCAGGAACGACATACACTGACTCAGGAACGACATACACTGACACAGGAACGACATGCACTGACTCAGTAACTTAATAGGTTGCGTTCTGACTCACAAGTGACTGACTCACCTGTTACCGTTACTCATTATCTGTTCTAACTCTCCTGAGTGAGTCATGAGCTGTTAACTCACGGCCTCACAATTATTAAAATAGAGAGACAATGAGACGAAGAAAGATACACAGAAAGATACTGAGACATAAAAAGACAGACAGATATAGGAACAGACAGACACAGCACCAGCAGCAGCAGTAGCAGCAACAGTAGCAACAGCAGCAGGAGCAACAGTAGCAACAGCAGCAGGAGCAACAGTAGCAGCAGTAGCACATGCACTTACAGGACTACAACATCCCCACCCATCCTTCAGAGTACAGGCACTGTACTTTCCACCTCCAGGACTACAACATCCCCACCCATCCTTCAGAGTACAGGCACTGTACTTCCCACCTCCAGGACTACAACTTCCCCACCCATCCTTCAGAGTACAGGCACTGTACTTCCCACCTCAAGGACTACAACTTCCCCACCCATCCTTCAGAGTACAGGCACTGTACTTCCCACCTCCAGGACTACAACTTTCTCACCCATCCTTCAGAGTGCAGGCACTGTACTTCCCACTTCCAGGACTACAACATCCCCACCCATCCTTCAGAGTACAGGCACTGTACTTTCCACCTCCAGGACTACAACATCCCCACCCATCCTTCAGAGTACAGACACTGTACTTCCCACCTCCAGGACTACAACATCCCCACCCATCCTTCAGAGTACAGGCACTGTACTTCCCACCTCAGGACTACAACATCCCCACCCATCCTTCAGAGTACAGGCACTGTACTTCCCACCTCCAGGACTACAACTTTCTCACCCATCCTTCAGAGTACAGGCACTGTACTTCCCACCTCCAGGACTACAACATCCCCACCCATCCTTCAGAGTACAGGCACTGTACTTCCCACCTCCAGGACTACAACATCCCCACCCATCCTTCAGAGTACAGGCACTGTACTTTCCACCTCAAGGACTACAACATCCCCACCCATCCTTCAGAGTACAGGCACTGTACTTTCCACCTCCAGGACTACAACATCCCCACCCATCCTTCAGAGTACAGGCACTGTACTTCCCACCTCCAGGACTACAACATCCCCACCCATCCTTCAGAGTACAGGCACTGTACTTCCCACCTCCAGGACTACAACATCCCCACCCATCCTTCAGAGTACAGGCACTGTACTTCCCACCTCCAGGACTACAACTTTCTCACCCATCCTTCATAGTGCAGGCACTGTACTTCCTATCTCCAGGACTACAACATCCCCACCCATCCTTCAGAATACAGACACTGTACTTCCCATCTACAGAACTTAATTAAGTCTTTCAGAATAAATATTAAAACTTAATAAAGCGTAGTCAGAAACTGATTATTTTGTAAACTCTCTCTCTCTCTCCATTCTTGTCGTCACCATTTGGAAGATCAGCCACTTGATCTGCTTTGCTCTTGTTTCACAGTTCCTTTTTCAAAGATTTTCTCTTACAAAGATTTTCTCTGCCATATTTTTGTTCGTTCGCGTCAGGTTTGTTTGGTTCTCTGTCAAGCTGGTTCACAAGGGCTCTGTTTATATAAATTCCAGGATTTCTCTTACTATGGTATGGTTACTCAGCCCCTCTTACTAAACCAATGATTGTGTATGTGTGTGTGTAAGTGTATCATACTTACTCTTGAAACTGTGCACGATTTGCTTCTTCCACATTTTTTTTCTAGTAGTTCATTCTGCCATCACATTATTGATATACAATATCGATAAATTGATGGATAAGACACATGTGCAACACCTGTCTGTTTTTTTTATTGAAGCAGACGTTTCGCCATCCAGTGGCTTTATCAGTTCAGTACAAAGAATATATGCTTCTTGCACTGTGTCCGGTACTTAATCCCTGTATTATTCTGAAAAAAGACATTGGTTGGCGAAACGTCTTCATGAATAAAACGTCACAGGTGTTTCGTGTGTCTTATTGACCAGTTCCTTCTACATTTTTGCAACATAAGATTGAAGAAGTATAAGGTAACAAACAGCCTTGTGACTCATCTGCGTGTTAAACTTCCATCTAGGATCCTCCTTTGCTTCAGTTCCCCTCATATCAGATCATGAGTATCCATCCTGTCAGTGCCTCTGAGTATCTTGTATTCCGTGAACATGTCTTCAGTGTTTTTTTTCTCCTACAAGGTCATTTTGTTTAGTTTCTTTAGTCTCACCTCATAGTGCATCTCCCTCACTTCCGAGACTAATTTGATTGGGAACCACTGGGCCTTCACTAGCGTTTGATCATGGTGTGTGTACTCACCTAGTTGTACTCACCTAGTTGTGGTTGCAGGGGTCGATTCATAGCTCCTGTCCCCGCCTCTTCACTGGCCGCTACTGGGTCACTCTTCCTGCTCCATGAGCTTTATCATACCTCTTCTTAAAGCTATGTATTGAGCCTGCCTCCACTACATCGCTTCCTAAACTATTCCACTTCCGACACTTGTGACTGAAGAAATACTTCCTAACATTCTGTGATTCATCTGAGTCTTCAACTTCCAGCTGTGTCCCTTGTGCTGTGTCCCATCTCTGGAACATTCTGTCTCTGTCCACTTTGTCAATTCCTCTCAGTATCTTATATGTCGTTATCATGTCCCCCCTGTCTCTCCTGTCCTCCAGTGTCGTCAGGTCGATTTCCCTTATCCTCTCCTCGTAGGACATACCCCTTAGCTCCGGGACTAGTCTTTTGCAAACCTTGCACTTTCTCGAGCTTCTTCACATGCTGGCTAGGTGTGGGTTCCAAACTGGTGCTGCATACTCCAGTATGGGCCTAACGTACACAGTATACAGGGTCCTGAACGATTCTTTATTAAGATGTGTGTGTGTGTGTGTGTACATTGGGGAGGAGGGAGCTAGCAGGTATATATGGATTAATGACCAAGGACGTCACACAGACATACACACGACACACAGACAAACACACACACACACACACACACAAACGCAATCTAGTGTACTCACCTTATTAGGTGAGTACACAAGATTGCGTTTTCTTGGACTTTAAGAAGGCTTTTTGACACAGTTCCACACAAGGGGTAACAGGAAAGGCACTGCAATGGATCAGGGAATACTTGTTAGTAAAACATCAGCGTGGTACGTGGCGAGGTGTCAGAGTGGGCGCCTGTGACGAGCGGGGTTCCACAGGGGTCAGTCCTAGGACCGGTGCTGTTTATGGTGTATGTGAACGACATGACGGAAGGAATAGTCTCAGAAGTGTCCCTGTTTGCAGATGATGTGAAGTTGGTGAGAAGAATTCAATCGCAGGAGGACCAGGCGGAATTACAAAGAGATCTGGACAGGCTGAAGCCTGGTACGGAAACTGGCTTCTGGAGTTCAACCCCACCAAGTGCAAAGTCATGAAGATTGGGGAAGGGCAAAGAAGACCGCAGATGGAATACAGTCTAGGGGGCCATAGACTACAAACTTCACTCAAGGAAAACGATCTTAGGATGAGTATAACACCAGGCACATCTCCTGAGGCGCACATCAACCAAATAACTCCTGCAGCATATGGGCGCCTAGCAAACCTAGGAATAGCATTCCGACATCTCAATAAGGAATCGTTCAGAACCCTGTACACCGTGTATGTCAAGCCTATATTGGAGTATTCAGCACCAGTTTGGAACCCACAACTAGCCAAGCATGTAAGGAAATTAGAGAAAGTGCTAAAGTTTGCAACAAGACTAGTCCCGGAACTAAGGGGCATGTCCTACGAGAAGAGGTTAAGGGAAATTGACCTGACGACAGTGGAGGACAGGAGAGATAGGGTGGATATGATAACGACATATAAAATACTGAGAGGAATTGACAAGGTGGACAGAAACAGGATGTTCCAGAGATGGGACACAGCAACAAGGGGTCACAATTGGAAGTTGAAGACTCAAATGAATCACAGGGATGTTAGGAAGTATTTCTTCAGTCACAGAGTTGTCAGGAAGTGGAATAGTTTGGGAAGTAATGTAGTGGAGGCAGGATCCATACACAGCTTTAAGAAGAGGTATGATGAAGCTCATGAAGCAGGAAGAGTGACCCAGTATCGACCTGTGAAGAGGCGGGGCCAGGAGCTGTGACTCGACCCCTGCAATCACAAGTAGGTGAGTACAACGAGGTGAGGACACGTGTGCCTGTACAAGTACATAACATGGGAATATGTCCATGAGATCTGGTTAAAAAGTGAGAACATTACCACTGTAACAGATAACATTAGCGAGTTCACCCACTGAAAACCCATGACTTGCTTACTGTTACATTAACACTGGTATACCTGTTCAACTTGTCTACAAGCCAATGAATTAGCATCTTATGTTGAACTATATACGAACAAAACTACTACTATCACAGCTACTATTACTACTGCTACTGCTGCTGCTGCTGCTGCTACTACTACTACTGATACCAAAAATAATAAACGTTATAATTATTTGTATCGTCGCAAATAGTAACACATGTTTAAATATATTTCTCAATAATATTACGGTTGCATTAACAACTTGCAGTATTGTATCTTCCACTGGTTGTATTGTTGCACTCAAGATACACCAGATACATACTACATACATCCCACTTATCCATAATACACCTGGTTTTTTTTTTTTTCAAATTAACGATAAAAGTAATTAATTTCAGGTAGAATTTTCTTCTAATAATTTCAATGTAGGTCCTAAATGTAATGTATAATTTCCATATCTGTTTGTTAACTTGAGATTTATATTCTTTAATACAGGTTAAATTATTTCTTGATATGCATGCGTAAAATATTTTAAACAAGGTATTATTATTTTTCTGGGAATCGCACACGAGACGAAGGTTCAAATTTCTACGTTTCGCCCTGTTTGCATATATGCCAGTGATAACATGTAGAGAGAGCAAGGTTACACACAACCACACACCACACCAGCCAAACACACACTGAGCCCTGACTCAGCCGTCAACCAAGCGAAACGTTTCACTATGCTTGAACTTCCACCACTGTAAAGTTTCCCGTTTTTTCTCTCTTTTTAGAGTTTTCTCAGTGACATTTTTTTTATGCATCTGTGAAGGCAAGATGAGTTTTTTTAAATATAAGTTCTAAAGCAGTGTTTTGGCGGACACTTTCTTCTTGATACATGCACACAGTCGATGCTCAAACTAATCCCACTAGTCAACGGGACAAGGTTCCCGCTTTTCCTGGTAAGAACTGGCTTCTTTCTCTATAGTAACACAAGCCGGAAATCATTCTTAGATCTTGTAATTACTGCATGCATGTTCGTATTCATTCTGCATTCACATTCAATCTGTCTTTCATTCACTAAAATTGTATGCACAGCAACAGCAGCCTAGCGTCTCACTGAAAGAGGGCCTCGCCAGTGTTGTTGCAGTCATGGAGAGGGGAGTGCCAGGGAATTGGGAGGCGAATAGATTCGATCCAGGGAAGGATAAGTTAGCTCCAGTTCTTTGGTCAAGAGCCCATCACTGGTATTACGAAAAAGGTCCCTTCATTTTGTATTTACACCTATCTTCACTTTGACGACCCAGGCATTCCCTTTGACTAACCCCCTATTCCCCTTTGACGACACCCTGTTTCTCTTTGACAACCCCCTAATCCCTTTGAAGACCAACTATTCCCTTTAATGACCCCTTATTTTCCTTTGACAACCCCCTATTCCTTTTAACGACTCTTTATTTCCCTTTGACGGCCCCTTCATCCCTCGTAACCCCCTTCAACCCCAACATAATCAGAGGCAACCCCAGCAAGGATCCTGAATCCACCACTTGAGTCCTCTGAGACTCACAGAGTAGCGGCCACCGCAGGTGAGTCTTTCCGCTTGGCCACCCGACCACCTACCTCTCCTGGAGCCACCCCTTTCCCTTAGATCACCATCCCCTTCCCTTAGATCACAATCCCCTTCCGTTAGATCACTATCCCCTTCCCTTAGATCACTATCCCCTTCCCTTAGATCACCATCCCCTGAGCAGCCAATATCAACAAAGGAAAAAGAGTATGTATGTTCAGGGAGTGTTTACATTATTCATACATGTATGTCCATGACAGTTAACTTATACACATGCGTATATAAGCTAACTTACGCA
>WNWK01002019.1:0-115000 GCA_009830355.1 Cherax destructor | reverse complement strand
ACCTGTTTTTCATAAAAAAACATAAGGTTTCTTATTCAGGTGTTTTTGGACCATGAATGTACGGTTTCATTGTATAGTTTTGTTTGTTTGTATAGACCCATTAAGAATAAGACAAGGTGTAGGTTTTGTTGAACATATTGTTATATTGTGTGCAGTTTGCACGGGTTGTTTTTGGATATATTGATAGATATGTTTTTTATGTTCTGTTTGTGGTTTTTTAAATAGCCTGTTTTGTCCATGAGCATATATAGTTTATGTTTTTGTATATATTTGTCTTAAATAAAATATAAAAAAAAAGTTTACAATAATTTAATAATAAACAAACGCAATTATATATATTTTTTTCATTAGGTTCAGAATTATTTTTGCGAAATTATTGCATACACAAATTTTCGCTTGCCTTAATTGGCAAGACGATGGTTGCTGTTTAAGCCAAAATAGCAAGTTTTACCTATTCGGCACGACATATATATACTTGAAATATTAAGAAAAATAGGTTGAAAAATGTGGAGATGAAAGACTTATCAACTTTCACATCAGCGTATTCTGATGAGTATCTCTTGAAGTGTGCGTACAGGGCGTAACAGTGCATGTACACTGATGAGTATCTCTTGAAGTGTGCGTACAGGGCGTAACAGTGCATGTACACTGATGAGTATCTCTGAAGTGTGCGTTACAGGCGTAACAGTGCATGTGACACTGATGAATATCTCTTGAAGTGTGCGTACAGGGCGTAACAGTGCATGTACACTGATAGTATCTCTTGAATGTGCGTACAGGGCTATCAGTGCATGTCACACTGATGGTATTCTTGAAGTGTGCGTACAGGGCGTAACAGTGCATGTACACTGATGAGTATCTCTTGAAGTGTGCGTACAGGGCGTAACAGTGCATGTACACTGATGAGTATCTCTTGAAGTGTGCGTACAGGGCGTAACAGTGCATGTACACTGATGAGTATCTCTTGAAGTGTGCGTTCAGGGCGTAACAGTGCATGTACACTGATGAGTATCTCTTGAAGTGTGCGTACAGGGCGTAACAGTGCATGTACACTGATGAGTATCTCTTGAAGTGTGCGTACAGGGCGTAACAGTGCATGTACACTGATGAGTATCTCTTGAAGTGTGCGTACAGGGCGTAACAGTGCATGTACACTGATGAGTATCTCTTGAAGTGTGCGTACAGGGCGTAACAGTGCATGTACACTGATGAGTATCTCTTGAAGTGTGCGTTCAGGGCGTAACAGTGCATGTACACTGATGAGTATCTCTTGAAGTGTGCGTACAGGGCGTAACAGTGCATGTACACTGATGAGTATCTCTTGAAGTGTGCGTACAGGGCGTAACAGTGCATGTACACTGATGAGTATCTCTTGAAGTGTGCGTACAGGGCGTAACAGTGCATGTACACTGATGAGTATCTCTTGAAGTGTGCGTACAGGGCGTAACAGTGCATGTACACTGATGAGTATCTCTTGAAGTGTGCGTACAGGGCGTAACAGTGCATGTACACTGATGAGTATCTCTTGAAGTGTGCGTACAGGGCGTAACAGTGCATGTACACACGAAAAGTTGAGGAATGAGACGCATGTGCTACATCTGGGTGCCTTGAGTTGAATATGTGTTGCGGTAAAGATACCCAGGTGTTAAACTTGTGTTTAATCTCTAATTTTGTCGTTTCTGTCCACCTTTATTGTTGTGGTTACGCAGAAGTAACCAGGACTTTCCTTGGAGCGCGGGTACACCAACACCATCAACCCTCTCAACACAAACTCACAAAGACGCTGTCAAATGTCCTCTATAGAATTTTCTTCCATTTCTAGGTGTGTTTTGTTCCAGCCACAGTTGACAGACCAACATTAAAATTGTAACTTAAATGAAAGGTTGCAAAGTGTACTTGTGGTATGGGGATACACTTCCGTAGTGAGGGTAATACACTATTGTAGTATGGGGATACACTGCTGTAGTGAGGGTAATACACTATTGTAGTATGGGGATACACAAAATGAGACGATGCAGACGAGGTCACTTGTCAACATTTGGGAAAAAATTCACTCAACAAAATTAGATCAAATATATTGAGAAAATCTTATATAACAAAATATTTTGGAAGAAATATACTGAAAAAAAACATTAATTAACCAAGAAATGTATATTGAAATTGCAGACTCTGTATATATTAGATAAAATAAGATAAATTGGGGCTAGAAGCATACTGGTAAATGAAAAATATATTACATGGACCAAATTTTAAAAGGAACATTTAAGAGGGAAAGAAATTAAACATTTTGGTGAATTCACGTCTATTGTAAATGTGGGATTCTGTCTTGCCCAAAATACATTACTTGTAACAAGGTCTAGACTTCCTTCATTACCATTATTAACGACCCTGAGGTTCACACTACAGACGCGTCACACAGTCAGAGGCGGACAGTAGTAGTGCGTATGCAGTGGTAATAATCATAGCCATAGTTTTTAAAGGGGGACCGGTAAGCCAGCGGAAGGCCTCGGCCAGATGACCAAAAGCTCCAGCTGCGGGTCATCATATGACTAAGACCCACGTTAGGAAACATTTGTCCTGTTTGCTGACAAATCTTACCTAACCTAACCTAGAGGCGGATCCAGGAATTGTCCAAGAGGGAGACCATCCTTGTTTGTGTCCAGGGGACGGAGGATGGTGATAGTCCCTCCCGGAGACCATCCTTGTTTGTGTCCATGGGACGGAGGAAGGTGATAGTCCCTCCCGGAGACCAAATGTTTTATGAATTTCTTTTTGAAATGTCATAAATGTTATTTTTATGGTAGTAATTTAATGAGTAATCATTGAAAATCAAGAGGATTTTTTCTTACAAAGAAAACGTCTCTCACAGTGGGCCAGGGTCTGTCATAGTGGCCCACGGGAGGCCAAGGTCCCCATCCCCTGGACCGCCCCAGGATCCGCCCCTGGACCGAGTACTGTGAGGAAGGAAGCAACCTTGGAGGGAGGGAGGGTGGAGTCTCAGTGCGGTTTCTTGGGCTGACTTTCGACACTCTGCAGGATGTGACTCATGGCTATTCTCTTACCTTTATTATTATTGGTTAAAAATTACGCATGCGTAGCCCTCGCCCCTTCCATACCCCCTGCCCCGGCCCCTTCCCCCTCCCCCTCCCTTCATTTACCTCCAGCAGTGCACTGGTCACTGTTCATTCTGTGTCATCTATGACTATTTCTTTGAGTTTAGGTATTATCTACAAATCTAATGAATTTAGTGAGATCAGATGGTATAGTTGACAGTATCCTGCAGCAGACTGACAGCGCCCTGCTGCAGGCTGATAGTGTTCTCTCATAGAATAACTGCTTCTTACCATAGACTGATAGCATCCTTAAATAAGCTGAGAGCGTTTGCCAGAGACTGATAGCATCTTGCCATAAATTAACAGCGTCTTGCCATAAACTGACAACATACTGCCGTAGACTGACAGCAGAGTTGACTATCAACCCGACCTTCAAGGAAAACAACGTCTTTAAATTAATCGTGATGTTAAGTCAATCAGGACAGAGTTGAATGATTGATGATTAATCTTCTTTAATTTTTCAAACTTACTAAAAGAGCTCATATAGAGAATTTATTGCTGAATGTTAAACATAAATAGTGTTGGCATACATTGACGTCAAGGATATATACACCGAGAAGTGTATATCTGTGTATATACCCTGAGAGTTTACGTTAATCCCTCTTAGTAGTTAAAGTATCCTCGATTTGTGGTGAGCAATATACCTGCAGTCTTAAAGACCCCTGTCTACTACTCTACTAAGGTTGCATGTAAACCTTTCACCACCAGATAAGAATATTTTAATCCATAAAATAGGGATGAAAGTAAACTATACACGTTATACATAACTATATACGCTAAGAGAAATACACATCTCGTTATAATTGTTTGAGCAGTCGCCTCTCAGGCAGCGAGTACCTTGAAGCCGCCATAAGAAGGCTGGATACTGTTTCAACGGAGCCGGAGAACGGGAATCGAGTCTTATTATTCTGTTCAGCTGCTCGTGACACCACTAATGTGTTCCGCGCGTTGCGTAAGTCTCTAGGCGTAGTACCTGAGTCACTGACAGCGGCATCCATTTGACACTTCCCTTTGCTGACGGCAGCAGCAATCCCAACCCCTAGGACTTCCCTTTATTGATAACTGTAGCATCTCTTTAGCCTTCCCTTTGTCAATAACAGCAGTAAGTCTTTCCTTTATTGACAACAACAGTAAGTCTTTCCTTTATTGACAACAGCAGTAAGTCTTTTCTTTATTGACAACAACAGTAAGTCTTTCCTTTATTGACAACAGCAGTAAGTCTTTTCTTTATTGACAACAGTAGTAAGCCCTGAAACGTTCCTTCATTTTCAACGACAGTAACGCTTTATCCAATAATAATATAACAAAACCACAATTTGTGTGTACGTGTACAATCACGAGGACGTGGTGAAACAACACCCATAGTTCCATACAAACATTTCAATAATTCCCCAATAAACTACAAACTTGCAGGAGACTTCCTATGAAAACTGCGTAAAATGCTTGAGTTTCTACATGGGGGGAAACACATAGGATTAGAGAAGCCATGTTTTCTTTAATAAATGCCTTGAACATTGCGTAAATGTATCCGGACAGGAAAATGTATACAACATCAACGGGACTATGTAGATTCTATGTGATACCATTGAGGAGGTGGAAGCAATGGGCGCGACTCAACAAGGAGGAATATTTTGTGTTGGGGAAGAAATTTTGAAGCGGGAAGTCTCAAAACGAACTACCTGGGCGAGACAGCAAATTTAGCTAACTAGAAAATCAATTAATCTTCTCTGATTCAGGAATATAACATATACTTGCAGAAACATAACATACACTTGCACGAATATAACACCCACTTACCGAATCATAACAAGACTAGAACGTCCCCTTTCCAGACCAGAACATCCACGCTCAAAATCAGAACATTCACTTCCAAGAAGAACATCCACTTTCAGGTGTCAGTAATCCTGGTTATATAAGCATATGTCCTTCTATATCTAAGTATAGATACCTCTATCTACAAACCTATATTTCTATATATCTTTTCCAACAAAAGCTGACAATAAGATTATTTAAGCAGTCTGCCATGTATAAAAAAGGTCCATTTTCTTTAGTACGGGTATGCTAGCATCAAAGAAAACGAAATATGAGAACGTAATACCCCTAACTATTTTCAATTAACACCATCCACTGTAAAAACAAAACAATTTTTTAACAAACAATAAAATAATCACAAGCTTTCAACAGATAAAAACTGAAATTGCACCATTACAACATAACGACGAACTTGTTAATAAAGGCCGCACTGATACCAAGATAGGAAAATGTTCACATGAAAATAATGTCCGTATTTCATGGTCGAGGATTCAATACTTGGCAGTGCTGTTCAGTATTGAGTAATACTTACTCTTCAGTATTGGGTAATACTGGGCAGTACTGGGCAATACTTCTCCGTATCCACATGGGCAAGTCTCCAAACACTTGCTGCTTCTGTTTCCAAAGGATCCCAATGGAACTGAGCCGCACTGTTTGGCTTTAGGAGATAAGAGATAAGATAAGATTTTCTTCGGATTTTTAACCCCGGAGGGTTAGCCACGCAGGATAACCCAAGAAAGTCAATGCGTCATTGAAAACTGTCTTATTTCCATTGGGGTCCTTAACTAAGTCTTGTCCCCAGGATGCGACCCACACCAGTTGACTAACACCCAGGTACCTACTTGCTTGCTAGGTGAACGTGAACAGCAGGTGTAAAGAAACACGCCCAAAAAAACCATACCACGGGTGGGGTTCGAACCCGCGGTCACAGAGTCTCCAAACTCCAGACCGTCGCGTAAGCCACTGAGTTTTGAGACTCTGTGACCGCGGGTTCGAACCCCACCCGTGGTATGATTTGTTTGCAATCGTGTCATTACGATTTCGTGAGTCAAACACGCCCAGTGTTTCCACCAGGCCGGGAATCGAACCAAGGACAGTCAGTGTTGGAAGTGAGAGCGTTGCCTACCAGGCCACCGGACACCCTCAATTGGCTTTCTTGGATTGAAGATGATATTCTTCAGATTATTAACCTCGGAAGGTTAGTAACTCAGGATAACCCAAGGAAGCCAGAGTAATTTATATTCGTTGTGGTCCTTCAGATACTCCGCCAGGACGTGCAAGTTAGTTTATTTAGGTACAGGTACACATAAGTACAATTATCATACCTAGTAACATATATGAAAATTACCTAGTAACATATGTGTTAATTACTTAGTAACATGTGTGTAAATTACCTAGTAACATGTGTAAATTACCTAGTAAGTAATAACATATATGTAAATTACCCAGAAGAGTCAAAATGACTTATTTCCATTGGAGTCCTTCACTTATTTCCATTGGAGTCCTTCACTTATTTCCATTGGAGTCCTTCACTTATTTCAAATGGAGTCCTACACTTATTTCCATTGGGGTCCCACAACAGACCACTAACTCCTAGTTACCTATTTACTGAAAGGTGATCAGTCCATCTGCCTTGAAGGCGTTCTTGAGGTGGTTAGTCCCTCAGCAGGTACTGACTACAAGCATACACTGCACCTCAGGTGAAGGCAGGCAGGTACTGACCATATTCATGCACTGCACCTCGAGAAAGTACTCACCGTTGAATTCCTTAGGTAAGTTGTTCTGGACGGCGGAGAGGACTTCAATCTGCGTCTCCAAGGAAGTTAACATGCAGTCCAAGTTGGCCACTTGCTCGTACAGCGACCGGATGCTCTCTGGACGACTGTCAGGACCAGACAACACCATAACATCAGTCAGTATTATTATTATTATTGTTAGTAGTAGTAGTATTAGTAGTAGTAATAGTAGTAGTAGAAGTAGTAGTAATAATTAATTATTAATATTATTATTATTCATTGGGAAACACTGAGCCCCTTTGGGTCATACAGCATTTGGGGAAAGGTAAGAGCTGCAGCAGACAGCAGTGCGCTAACACCCGGGTACCTACTTACTGCTGGGGGGTAAACAGGGGCACCAGGTGTAAGGAAATTGCCTAACGTCTTGACTTATACAGAGATCGAACCTGGGTCCTTCAGATGTTAGCCCAAGGCGCTGCCATGTGTGTATGTGTGTGTGTGTGTACGAGAGTATTCGTTCACATTTGTATGTATAGAATTAGTGTATGTATGCGCGCGCTTGAACATGTATGGGTTCGACCACTGTTTCCTTTGTACAGACACCTGCTTAACAGCACCGTCAGGTAAAACGGAAACAGTCTCCCGTTACTAGTATTGCAGCCAGAACTGTTTTGCTAATGCGTGACGCGGCAACAGCAGCAGGAACAGCAGCTGGAATAGCACCAGCAGTAAGAACAGCACCAGCAGTAAGAACAGCACCAGCAGTAGAAACAGCAGCGGCAGCAGGAACAACGATGGCGGCGGCAAGAGGAGCGACTGCGGCAGCAGATGCAACAGATGCAGTACAGACAGGTGCATCATCCTCATCATCATCAATCATTCATCATCATCATCATCATGATGTGTTTCCCCAGCTTACCTAACATAAATCTGTTGAGTCCAACGGAAAGGGAACTCCGCTTAAGTTCACACCATAACCACTTTAAAGAGAAAGATCTTTCTTGTGCTTTCACTCGACACTTTTCTATGATGGAAAGGCAAGTTTTCCTTTGTCGAGGAGAGATTTAATTTTGGTCAGGACTCTAAGGGAAGTTCATTCACTGGTTTTGTAAATCTTTTAGTATAAAATATTTGTCTGACGAGACAGCGTTGTAAGTATAAGATGAAAAAAATGTGGACTCCGCACGCTAAACCCGTGTGAGGCATTCACCCCAGTGAGTGGTGAAGGCTTGGTCTTCCGTCCGCAAACAGCGGCCCGGTCCCTGGTCATTCAGTCAGCGGAAAAGGTGTAGGTGTTATCTGGTGAGACCTTCATGTGTGTGTGTGACCTAATTCATGTCTGCATAAATAACTCAATACGATTATGACAAGATATAAACATGTAAATAGTTCATTACCATTGTAACTTGTTAAGCCATGAAAACTCTGCGGTCCAGTCCCTGGACCCATTATGTACCTCTGTAATCCTTTGACTACCACCCACAGGATGGGTATGGGGTGACTACCACCCACAGGATGGGTATGGGATGACTACCACCCACAGGATGGGTATGGGGTGACTACCGCCCACAGGATGGGTATGGGGTAACTACCACCCACAGGATGGGTATGGGGTGACTACCACCCACAGGATGGGTATGGGATGACTACCACCCACAGAATGGGTATGGGGTGACAACCACCCACAGGATAGGTATGGGGTAACTACCACCCACAGGATGGGTATGGAGTGACTACCACCCACAGGATGGGTATGGGGTGACTACCACCCACAGGATGGGGTATGGAGTGACTACCACCCACAGGATAGGTATGGGGTAACTACCACCCACAGGATGGGTATGGAGTGACTGCCACCCTCAGGATGGGTATGGAGTTACTACCACCCACAGGATGTTTATGGGGTGACTACCACCCACAGGATGGGGTATGGAGTGACTACCACCCACAGGATAGGTATGGGGTAACTACCACCCACAGGATGGGTATGGAGTGACTGCCACCCTCAGGATGGGTATGGGGTTACTACCACCCACAGGATAGGTATGGGGTGACTACCACCCACAGGATGGGTATAGTGTGACTACCACCCACAGGATGGGTATGGAGTGACTACCACCCACAGGATGGGTATGGGGTGACCACCACCCAAAGGATGGGTATGGAGTGACTGCCACCCACAAGATGGGTATGGGGTGACTACCACCCACAGGATGGGAATGGGGTGACTACCACCCACAGGATGGGTATGGAGTGACTACCACCCACAGGATGGGTATGGGGTGACCACCACCCACAGGATGGGTATGGAGTGACTGCCACCCACAGGATGGGTATGGGGTGACTACCACCCACAGGATGGGTATGGGGTGACTACCACTCACAGGATGGGTATGGAGTGACTACCACCCACAGGATGGGTATGGAGTGACTACCACCCACAGGATGGGTATGGGGTGACCACCACCCACAGGATGGGTATGGGGTGACCACCACCCACATGATGGGTATGGAGTGACTGCCACCCACAGGATGGGTATGGGGTGACTACCACCCACAGGATGAGTATGGAGTGACTGCCACCCACAGGATGGGTATGGGGTGACTACCACCCACAGGATGGGTATGGGGTGACTACCACCCACAGGATGGGTATGGGGTGACTACCACCCACAGGATGGGTATGGGGTGACTACCACCCACAGGATGGGTATGGGGTGACTATCACCCACAGGATGGGTATGGGGTGACTACCACCCACAGGATGGGTATGGGGTGACTACCACCCACAGGATGGGTATGGGGTGACTACCACCCACAGGATGGGTATGGGGTGACTACCACCCACAGGATGGGTATGGGGTGACTACCACCCACAGGATGGGTATGGGGTGACCACCACCCACAGGATGGGTATGGGGTGCGTAATAAAGATATTAAACTAACTAGACCTTCATGTGGAAGGTTGATGAGAGTGAGATGACGAACAAGAGAATGCTTCCTATGTCTGTGAGTAGTAGCACTATAGCATTATCCTGTAAGTTGATGGAGACTCATTTCCCATATCAGTATTTAACTACTTCACTGCTGAAGATGCCAAAAAAAAAAATTGCCAGAATAACAGACGTCAGAGCTTCCACGAGGACCAAAGCGAACTCCAGGAGGCAGGTAAAGGGGGTCACCTGAAATTAGGTCCTGCGCAGTCTTCAAAGTAACAGCACCTTCCACACTTCCCTCACCCACCACCCTAAACACCAATTATCAATACCTGGCGGGAATAAGTGGATGCAAGTGGCGGCACCATAAAGAAAAGTAATGGTTGTAAATGAAGTGAGGTGAAGGCGCGGTATCAGCAGCTCACGGTAATGACAGCAACAAACTGACACAGTAGTCACACACACAAGCGCACATAAATACAAACATATATATATATGTGTGTGTGTGTATGTGTGTGTGTGTGTGTTTGTGTATATATGCAAAAATCGCAAACAAACGATACAAGATACAAAACAACCACAGGGGGAGTTGAAGGATAGCTCTAGGCCTTTCGTATTGCGCTGGTATGTACTTTTTGAGGGCGAATTTTGAAATAACGTCTGGTTTCCATTGTCCCAGTGATATGTTGAAATTGGGAGTGGTAGCTATGAGGGCAGATTCTATGATTTTGCAGAACCTAGTGAAATACTAATCATCCGAGTTAATGGAACTGCCCTTCCCTTCCCTAGATCAAACCTGAATATTTCCCACTTCCAGGGCGTTGTATGACACCCATGGGTTTAGTGTTCTCTCATAATAATAATAATAATAATAATAATAATAATAATAATAATAATAATAATAATAATAATAATAATATCTATACTGGAGAGAAGAATGAAAATGGCTGACACCTTATCTTTAATATAGAAAATTAAACCTAATTTACTATCTCAGGGAAGAGTGAAATTGTTGCTTCAAACTGCGCATATGACACCATGAACGAGACTGACTTGCGCATATGACACCATGAACGAGACTGACTTGCGCATATGACACCATGAACGAGACTGACTTGCGCATATGACACCATGAACGAGACTGACTTGCGCATATGACACCATGAACGAGACTGACTTGCGCATATGACACCATGAACGAGACTGACTTGCGCATATGACACCATGAACGAGACTGACTTGCGCATATGACACCATGAACGAGACTGACTTGCGCATATGACACCATGAACGAGACTGACTTGCGCATATGACACCATGAACGAGACTGACTTGCGCATATGACACCATGAACGAGACTGACTCTCTCAGTGAGACTGAAACTGATTTACTCTGAGGCCACAAATCCGCGTTGGTCATTAAGAGCAAGTAGTGGTGGAGGCTCAATCCTCCGTCTTCAGATACGCTTCCTAAGTTGTTTTAAAAAGGAGACGGTACAGGGAATGGAGTGTTCATGTTAGAAGTGTATCCTACCTGGCTGATGGCAGCATCCTGGGAAACGACATGTGACTCTCCATTGCTCATTCTGATATTGATCCACGGTGGGTCAGTCAAGTGGTATTGATCGAGTGTACTTGACTCATCACGCTCTCTTTTTCACACTAACTGAATATACCCTATTTTCCGGCATATAAGGCGCGCCGTTTTTCCACAAAAAGTCTTGGAAATTCACCCATCGAATTATATGCTGAAGGTCAGAGTCAAGGGTTGGCTCTGGACTACTCTTTAGTATAAAGTATCAGGGTCATTAGCCCTTGAATGTGTTTACTGATGCACAGTTATGATACGTTTGTCGTGCGCCTTATATGCCGGAAAAATACTGTATATTTAGGACACGAGGGGAGACTACTGCATGACTGGTCAAGGCAGCACTCGTGAAGAACTTTAAAACCTGAACTATACAAGACTGCCATCAAATGAACTGTAAGACTGAGAGTGCCAGGAATATAATGTATTTTTATCAAGTCTAGTAAACGATATCACTAGGTTCGTCAGGAAACAGGACAAGTGTCTCCTGACGCGGGTCTTAGTCTTATGATGACCCTCCACTGGAACTTTTGGTCATCTGACCGAGGCCTTCCACTGGCTTACCCTTTGAAAATAAAAATAGTTATATCATTATATTTCTTATCCTTGATATATAATACATACTTTAGAATATTTTAATTGTAATAATAATATTTTAATTATTCCTTATGGTCTGCATTGTTATTATTATTGTTTTGTTATTATTATTATTATTACTATTAAAAGAACACAAGCCAAACCCGTATGGGTACGTTACTTCCACACACGTTCACTGAAGAAATCTGTCCTCTGTCTCCGACGAAACAAAAGTTGAAAGTAAAGTTTCTTCTTTGTTTAACCTTTTTTTTAATATCCTTTGTTGATCTCAGCCATTGTTGTCTGTCAGTGTGTTAGTCATGGCTGTTGTTCAGCTGAACTGTTATTGTAGTGAAGACAGTGAGAAGTTGCTATGATTACTCTTGTAGGTCTACTACGACAGTGTAAACATGTACTACGACTGCTGCTACTACTACTACTAGTGCTATTACTACTACTACTACCACTACTACTAATACTACTCTTACGACTACTACTACTCTTACTACTACTACTATTACTACAACTATTACTACTACTACTACCACTACTACTAATACTACTCTTACGACTACTACTACTACTACTACTATTACTACAACTATTACTACTACTTCTGTTACTACAACAACTACTACTACTAGTACTAGTGTTATTACCATTACTACTACTACTACTACTACTACTACTAATAATAATAATAATAATAATTGGAGGTACTTACCTCATGAACTGTTAATTTCATTTGTTAGTTGTGATGTTCCGGGAGTCAGAAAAAAATTATTTGCTTAGTATCTTCTTTCTTTGTTTTTGTTTAGTTTGTTATAGTCACCACGTGTAAGTTAGTTTGTGTCACCACGTGTAAGTTAGTTTGTTAGTGTCACCACATGTAAGTTAGTTTGTTAACATCAACACGTGTTAGTTTGTTATCGTCACCACGTGTAAGTTACAGTTGTTACAATAAACACCTGTTTAATTATTTTATAAATAAAACAAGATGCAAACAAATATTATTTTCAAAGGTTACTTAAGTTTTTAAAGGATGTCAAGATACACTGGTGACGTCAATGGTGGTGCTGATGTGCCGATGTATATATACCTTGTACTGGTACTGGCTAGATTGTTCCAGCAGGTAGGTCTTCTTGTCTCTACTAGACCCACTCTCTGACCTGCTAGCTATGAAATAATTACGAGTATACAAGTCTATCACTGTGGCCAAGACACCCTAGAGTTCCAGCCATCACGATCGGATGCCAGTGTTGTGAGAGAGATGTTAGTGGCACTCGCCTCGCTGTCACAGGCTCCACCGTCTCTGTGCACTGTGGTTGTCGACAAGACAGAATGCGAGCACAGGTGAGGCTCGACCCCTGCAAGCACACTTTGGTGGGAACACACACACACACTATCGCACATCTGCTCCGGCGCGCCCAGCGCGACACACTGAAAGTCATGCACTCTCCCACCTCCTCCTCACCTTTCCCTTGATGCCAGTGAAGGGATCTTTATCCAAGGTGTTGGAGTTATTCTTTCATTTCTCACGGGTTTAGCTTTTCCACGATGGAGGATTGTCAAAATATCTCCTCAAGTATTATTAACATCACAAATATATATATATATATATATATATATATATATATATATATATATATATATATATATATATATATATATATATAATGAAGAGGTAGTTTCTCCTCGTGCCAAATAGTCATTAAGAGCAGGAGATGTTCTTCATGATGGTCACTCTGCTACGGTCATGTGTCATGAGAGACATTAAAGACAACTATTAAAATGGATGACAAATTTTTAGTCTGAAAGAAAAGTGCGAACAATGAAGACAGGAGGAAAGAATATCCCAAACATGAAGTATCACCAGAGGGTCCCACAAGGCGCAATACTTGCCCCACTAATGTAGGGCAAGAACTGCCCTACATTGTATGTATATAATATATATATATATATATATATATATATATATATATATATATATATATATATATATATATATATATATATATATATATATAATAGAAAATATAGATTGTGTTATGAAATACTGATAAAGATTGAGAGATCTGGGAGTAATTATCAACAAAATAATGACATTAGAATATCACACTGATGAGGTGGTGACAAATTCTTATATACTACACTGATATACTTCAGATTACTCTGCAGTGCCAGTGTAACATCAGTGTAGTGCTTGTATAAAATAATTTGAAGATGAACTTGAGAATGTTCAAAGATATACAAATAAACATGTCGCTGAGCTATACAGTTTGGGTTACGAAGAATGACTGTTAATGTGAAAGAACAATTTTGAAAATATTTATTATAAATTAAACACTGAAAACTAGACACTGGAAACATTGTGCTCACACACACACACACACACACACACACACACACACACACACACACACACACATCCACACACTGTAGACGACTCATCCAGTTGAGAAATGTTGCGGTTGCATCACTCATTATCCGCGCTAATTCATCCAACTAGCGGAAACACACACACACACACACACACACACACACACACACACCTGTCGCACAAGCTTCCGCCACACCTGAGTCTTTCATAACCTGTGGATAGGCGTCCAATACGGAAGTTTACCTTACTGTTTAATTATGTAATTCGTGGCTTAGTAGCGCTTTCAGCTCACAACTGAAGCACCCGGGTTCGATCCTGGCATGAGTGGAAATATTGACCATGTTTTCTTATGCTTGTTACCATTGTTCACTGAGCAGTAAATAGGTTCCATGGTGCTAATCGACCGTTGTGGGTGACACCCCGGGGAGGGGAATGACCCGAGGTGGGATAACATACTCTAAATTGAATTATGTAAAAAGTTATTTATTATATGTATTGAACAACGCTGTATGATCCTTGTGGGTTTAGCGCTTAGTTATGATTATAATAAGTATATGTGTTGGAAGGTTGATGGGTACATGTGCGTGGTGTGTCCCCTGCGATGTGTAGCAGCTACTAGGGGAGACCCAAGAGCTGTGTTTAACCAGCGTACCTTATACTGAGGTTGTAAACAGTAAGGTGACGCAGACAAACTGTGGTAAAGGACACTTGTGTAGTTCAGGACATTTATTAAGTAATGAAGCCATTCGGGGCGAAACGTTTCTTGCAATAAATGTCCTGAACTTACACAAGTGGTTTTTAACACCTTTTATTCATAACGTAGGAGGCCTAAAGTCTGAGAGCCTACGCTGGAAGACCTCAAATGGGCAGTGAGAATATTGTCAAATATTCCACTGTGGAATATCTATTTCCTGGCAAGACTGAAGTCTCTTACGTGAGTAATATTACGTCTCAAGGCGACCTGTCACATCCGAGGTTATGTGAATCAATCAGGACTCACCAGAAGATTTGTTGACGGAGGATCGAGTCTCCAAGACTGCTGAATGACTCATGGGTGTTAAGAGCATCGTGAAAGACGATGCCATGGGGAGTCACTGAGGATATCAAGATGTATCAAGGAACAGGGAAGGGAGGAAACAAGGGAGGAACTGGAAGTGATTTAGGCCTGGAGCCCTCCAGTACATGGACTCCCCATGACAGTGTTAGATAGGAAATATATGTGTGTGTGTGTGTACCTTGGTTACTGGTGGGAGTCGAACTGCTGCAGTGTGTGACGAGGAACTCATCTTCCTCCTTCGTGCTAACGTGCGTACGTATGCGCTGATTAGAATGTATGCGCTTGTATGTAGGAATGTATGGGCTTGTATGTAGGAATGTATGTGATTGTATGTAGGAATGTATGGGCTTTAGTTATACTAACACAAACAAGTCTGCAAAAACAACTACGACAAAATTCCTTTATTAAGGTAATTAACGCACATTTGCTGTCAAATTATATGCAGAGGCAGACCTCAGCTCGTGTGTTAATATTTCTAGTTGCTTGTCTACGCTGAGTTACTCTGTTACTCTCCCCGTCTCTCCTTGACAACACTACATGACGGCAAAATCAAGTGTTCGCTACCCCATTCGTATCTGTGTTCGTAGACGCCACTGTCTATTGCGGCTACTATCAGAGATCCCCGGGGATCACTTCTCATCTATTTATGATAAGAACGCGTTTGTCCTCCATGTACAGCAGCACAGGCAACCTGCTTCTGCTGCTACTGCGCCCTCAGGATAGACCCAACGTCATCCCTGAACAGGTCATCATGTGACCAAGATTCGTGTCAGGGGATCTGTCCTTGAGAAGAGCAGTGGCAACCACTCCTGCTTGAAGTACTCTAGACAGCTTGTGAACGGTGACTAGCTTACCTGGGCAGAGACCGAGCCGCAATTAGCGAACGGAGGATGGCACCTTTACCACTCTGCACTGAATTAACTACATAGATTTAGCTCTTGATAAAAATGCAGCAATCTAAGTAGCTTGGATAGGCTCTCTAACCTTATAGTCTTCCCTGTTGCCTTCAAAATCAAGCAAATTCGTGAACTCTTCCATTGCGTGTGTGAAAAGAGTGGATCTTTCCACCCTCTTCCCTCTTCTCTCTTTAAGCAGGTAAATGAGACAGTTCCTGACATTAGAGTCATAGCGTGCTGTTAACACTACTTCACTACTTTCCTTCACGCTAGGCAGGACTGGGTCACACGAGACGCTGCCTCATGACACACAACTTGCTCTCCCACCTCAGGCTGACTGACTTCAACACTTCATGTGTGAAAACCCTCCCGTGTGAGGGAGAAGCACAAGAGAGTCCTCCCGTGGGGAAGAATAGGGCAGGAAGACCATCTTAAGTAATGAAGTATGACTGGAAAACCATCCTGTGTGATGAAGTATGACTGGAAAAACTATCTGAATTAAAAAAAAAATGACAAGTTTCTTCTGAAACAGTATTGCAATACATATATGAGAATTACGCCATTTAAATTCTGAGTTTGTATGTTTTAGAACTAAAATTACGTTCAATCCAATTACACGGCCACCTTAATCTATTTGACGTTTCGTAAGGTTAAATCAAACTCTGTTTCCCTAACACATGTTAAGGAAATATACTAAATTTGCTTGCAGCTGATAAGACAGTCTATAGAGTGTTTTAACTTTACTGCTGCTAACCCCTTTTGGGTCCTGGTTGCTAGGCCTTCTGTGTATCCATATGCTCTTGC
The DNA here is from genome assembly GCA_009830355.1 of Cherax destructor. NCBI lineage: Eukaryota > Metazoa > Arthropoda > Malacostraca > Decapoda > Parastacidae > Cherax > Cherax destructor. The sequence goes on along the minus strand of WNWK01002019.1, from coordinate 98,103 downwards.
GGTACCATCGATGGATGTGGGGTGCACCATAAACTAACAGCTTCGGTGGCAAAATATAAATTTAGTCTTATCACGCAAAGATAGTTTTTCTGTCACACTTCATCGTACAGGAAAGTTTATCCAGCTGGGCTCACATGACGTGTAAACCTAGGTATGTGCTAGCCTAGGTGTGCACGACGTGTGAACCTAGGTATGTGCTAGGCTAGTGTGTGAGACGTGTGAACTTCTGTGTATGTGGTCTTTAGCACTTGGACTAGCGGATGCTTCTGGGAACGTGAGAGTCCCTATTTCTCCCTCTACAGCCATGGCCTCAGGGAGGTGAATCTCTGTTTCTCCTCTCATCACCCTCTTGCTCTTCTCTCTCTCTCTCTCTCTCTCTCTCTCTCTCTCTCTCTCCTCTCTCTCTCTCTCTCCACATACATCAATCCCATTATCATTTCTGTGACTCATCTTCCACGTACAAGTCCCAGCACAGACACAGGTAAAAGTGACGATCATTATTCGGTTTAGGAAAAGAAACTCAAGAGTCGACGATAGTGCCACACCTTTTAAAGCCTTAACCTTCATCTCACCTCTGCTTTCAACATCTCCGGAAATTTGCGAACATTCACTTTGTCTATTGTATTGTGGCCCTTCTTTCCCATTCTGTCACACACTATAATCGTTGAAACATTATCAATAAAATTTTCTTGATCTTATGACCCATAATTTGCTATTAGATTTGGAGTGTGAATTCTCCCTTGACATTTGTCCCTACACATTCTGCCTCTCTCACCTGTACCCAACTTTTCATATAGTTAGTTGATGCCTTTATGGTTAGGATATGTCGCTAGCCCTTGAGGAAGTCAAGCTTGAAGTCAGCTTCCAACGTGTGATCTTCATGTTGTCTCGTCAACTCCCTGCTGACTTCAGCACCATCTTAGTAAAGAGGAAATTACTCAGCATTTCGTTTATACCTATGCTTTTTTTCCCACTTGTATTTTACAAGTTTCCTTCAGTTAGCTTATACTGTACAAATTCATAAGTAAACATTTCTAATGTTTACTAAAGGTTTTGTCGTTCTGTTTTTTATCATTCTTAAAAACCATCCTAAGTGTAGACATCTTCAAGAGGAAACTGGACAAGTTTCTTCACCAGGTGCCAGATCATCCAAGCTGTGATGGATATGTGGGTCAGCGGGGCACCAGTAGCAACAGCTTGGTTGACCAGGCAAGCACCAAACGAGCCTGACCCATTGCAGGGCTCCGGGATTAGAAAAATTCTCGGAACTCGTCAAAGGAATATCAAAGGTAAACTTAAAAAATAATTTCCACAATCATGTTGGACCTCGCCTCTATGTCTGCCGAGGAAATACCAACCATATATAAAAAGTGAGGTCAGCTTTTTATCCCGATCAACAATAAACTTAGTGCGACATCCGTCCAGTTACATGATCAACAATAAACTTATTGCGACATCCGTCCAGTTACATGATCAACAATAAACTTAGTGCGACATCCGTCCAGTTACATGATCAACAATAAACTTAGTGCACCATCCGTCCAGTTACATGATCAACAATAAACTTATTGCGACATCCGTCCAGTTACATGATCAACAATAAACTTAGTGCACCATCCGTCCAGTTACATGATCAACAATAAACTTAGTGCGCCATCTGTCCAGTTACATGATCAACAATAAACTTATTGCGACATCCGTCCAGTTACATGATCAACAATAAACTTATTGCGACATCCGTCCAGTTACATGATCAACAATAAACTTAGTGCGCCATCTGTCCAGTTACATGATCAACAATAAACTTATTGCGACATCCGTCCAGTTACATGATCAACAATAAACTTATTGCGACATCCGTCCAGTTACATGATCAACAATAAACTTAGTGCGCCATCTGTCCAGTTACATGATCAACAATAAACTTAGTGCGCCATCTGTCCAGTTACATGATCAACAATAAACTTAGTGCGCCATCCGTCCAGTTACATGATCACAATGATCTTGTTGCCATTAATACACAACCAGCTGCTCCCCTCACTCCCTAATAATAATATATTCCCCACTCACTGACACCAGTACTTATATCCCACTGTTTACCTCCACTATATGTACACCATCAATACCCTGCCCATAATGATACATAAAGTAAAATATCCTGTAAAGAACAAGAGGCACAACACCGTAACTGGAACAATACATTCACCCATGTGTGGGTCATTTGTGCAAAATATCCTCACATATGGCAAGTCTTCATTACGAGTATCTCCACATCCACATCTTTAACAAGCGCATCTAACGTGACTTTATGTACAATAAACTAATTTCAGTTTTCGTGGGGAATTATGCAGTTCCATCTTGTGCAAGCGACCTGAAGTCTCAGCTGGGATGCTCATAATGTAAGCAACTTTTTATGTCTACTTTCCCTTGCAAGTTTGTTACTGTTTGTTGGGGGAAACATACAGATTCAGACGTGGATAACAGACACATTCATCGCACTTTCCTGAAGCAATTAATGTAAACAATGACATTCTTTTATCTCATTATTTATCGACAAGACACCGCCCCATTGTGTGGAAGTGTGCCAAGCCAGTGGTCATGACAACACAAGATACTGTATACTCTCCATGCCTTATTAAATATGACACTTCTGCTCTCAACATACACTAATGGTTATAATCATAACCATATTAAAGGGGTGGACGGGTAAGTCAGCGGAAGGCCTCGGTCAGATGACCAAAAGCTCCAGCTGCGGGTCATCATATGACTAAGACCCGCGTCAGGAAATACTTGTGTTTCTTGGCAAACTTTACCTAACCTAACCTAACCTTCTCTCATCATACCTTCTTAAAGATGTCAGCCCGTCTCTCAGCATCACTGATTTATCTTTAATGTCCGCCCTCTCTCCTTTTTAGATTTGAGTGTTCTACCGTTCATCATTGATAGAGCTCACAGATCACAACCGAAGAGGCAGGGATTCAATTCCCAGGCGACCAAGACGAATGGGCAAGTTTCCTTACACCCGCTGGCCCTGCTTACCTGTCAAACAGTTGGTACATAAAAGTTAGTCAGATATTGTGGGTTGCATCCCAGAGGAGGGCCATGATGAAAATTAGCCGCTGTACCTGTCTTTATTGGGTTATCCTCTTGAGTTACATAAACCATGGATATCTTGTTTTCTTCTTCTTCTTCATTAACTTCAATTATTTTAACCAGGTAATGTTTTTAAGAAGAAAAAACTCGCTTTGGTGGTGTTTGGGTTATTTATGCTCCATTTCCGAGGGCGAGGCATCGTTGGATTCTTTGCCAGTGGCTAATTATAGATGGGAAATCACAGGTGGTCAGTGAACCGCCTTTGACGGAAGGCGGATGGGTGAACTTAGGCAAGCAGGTGGCTTTACAGAAGGTGGGTAGGTACACGCAAGGCGGCAAGAAGGATAGGTGGTTCAGACAGCAGACTATGGGAGGAAATACCGCACCTCTGCTGTGCATTGTCTGTGTGGAATGTTGATGAGGAGACTGGATCTGTCAGGTGTCAGGATGTTGAGAATTCCTCGCCACGAGAAATAATAATAATAATAATAATAATAATAATAATAATAATAATAATAATAATAATAATAATAATAATAATTTTTATTTTCAAAATTATTTATACCACATTGAATGACTATTCTGATTTATTTCACATTTACAAGAGGGAACTACGTTTGCCTATGAGGATTAATATTGTGACTGGCGCTTCACACACTGGCTCAGTGGAGGGATGAAGACTTAATCATGGGAAAAAAATCATAACCACTTACAAATGCCACAGGAAAATGAACTATAACAGTTGTAGTCAATGCAATTTATGGGTCAATATAAAGGTCAATATAAAGTAGCAAATTGATGACCAGAGTTGTTATGCTATGGCGAGGGAGACCACCTGCCAGTGCCAAATGCTATTAGAAAAAAAAAACGAGAGAATTTTCTAAACATGCTTGAAAAAGTTTCAAAACGTGAAAATATTGTGAAATATCTGAGTTTTCGTTTCTTATATTTCATAATTTTGCTCGGTTTTATAGAGAAAATTGTATTAAAAAAATAACCACAAAACAGTTAGGTGTAAACTAAAAGACGTGCGCAGATGCTAGTTGCGCAAATGCAAGTTGCGCAAATGCAGTTGCGCAAATGCAAGTTGCGCAAATGCAAGTTGCGCAGATGCTAGTTGCGCAAATGCAAGTTGCGCAGATGCTAGTTGCGCAGATGCAAGTTGCGCAAATGCAAGTTGCGCAGATGCTAGTTGCGCAGATGCAAGTTGCGCAAATGCAAGTTGCGCAAATGCAAGTTGCGCAAATGCAAGTTGCGCAAATGCTAGTTGCGCAGATGCTAGTTGCGCAAATGCAAGTTGCGCAAATGCAAGTTGCGCAAATGCAAGTTGCGCAAATGCAAGTTGCGCAGATGCAAGTTGCGCAAATGCAAGTTGCGCAAATGCAAGTTGCGCAGATGCTAGTTGCGCAAATGCAAGTTGCGCAAATGCAAGTTGCGCAAATGCAAGTTGCGCAGATGCAAGTTGTGCAGATGCAAGTTGTGCAGATGCTAGTTGCGCAGATGCTAGTTGCGCAGATGCTAGTTGCGCAGATGCTAGTTGCGCAGATGCTAGTTGCGCAGATGCTAGTTGCGCAGATGCAAGTTGCGCAGATGCTAGTTGCGCTGATGCAAGTTGCGCAGATGCTAGTTGCGCAGATGCTAGTTGCACAGATGCTAGTTGCGCATATGCTAGTTGCGCATATGCTAGTTGCGCAGATGCTAGTGGCGCAGATGCTAGTTGCGCAGATGCTAGTTGCGCAGATGCTAGTTGCGCAGATGCTAGTTGCGCAGATGCTAGCACAATTCACCATAAGACGTTATTAAAAGATTATCAACAATGGATGATGTGTTACCATTTGATGACGGTAACGCATCACCTTAAGGTTAGTCAACAGTCCGTCCGTACTCTGAGAAAAACAACATATACCACAAGTCCCTGCATCCATTATATACGTCTGTAATCTTTTGACTACCGCCCACACCATGTATACGACGTGTATCATGAAGCTATCAAATTATGTACACAATAATGGGAGTCAGCTTATCCAGTACCTAACATTCGCTTGACATGATGTGAACAGAAGAATAAACTATCTTAGAAAGATTAGACAACACAGACACAGAGAAAAGCTGAAGTGCACAAGAAGTATTCCACTTCTTGGCTTCACCAGCTTTCAAATGTTCCGAGAAGACACGTCTTTATCTCGTTAAGGACACTGAAATTTATGGCTCATTAAGGCAAGTTGGTGGTTCTTTATATTTCCCTTAGGACTTGAAGACTGAATTAAGCGTAGATGGAGTGGTTTGCCGTGGGTCTGGTTGTCAGGCGTGGGTCTGGTGGTCTGGCGTGGGTCTGGTGGTCTGGCGTGGGTGTGGTGATCTGGCGTGGGTCTGGTGGTCTGGCGTGGGTGTGGTGATCTGGCGTGGGTCTGGTGGTCTGGCGTGGGTGTGGTGATCTGGCGTGGGTGTGGTGATCTGGCGTGGGTCTGGTGGTCTGGCGTGGGTGTGGTGATCTGGCGCGGGTCTGGTGGTCTGGCGTGGGGCGGCAGGTGTACAAAGAGAGGTTCCTCTGCAAGTCATTTCCGACGCACCTTGACAAGAAGCCTGGGTGAGGCTCCCAGCCTCTCACAGGATACCGGCGACGCTGGTGTTGCTCTGCCTTTCCGAGGACACGGGCAGGAAGGATTATTATTGTGCCTCGTTAAAGTTAGACTATCGTAGCCACCAGCTGCAGCATTTCCGCATCCTGTCGAGATCTTGCCGCAGCTGTCAGATTATTCACACATACCTGGTGCAGTAGCGTCTATATCCGAGGAATCTAACTTGATTCTCTTCCTGTCACCCAGACTTGAGTCTTAAGTTTAAGTATACAAGAAGATGCGTCGAGTTCGTACGTCGGGTTGCGTGCGGCCAACAGTAACAGCCTGGTTGATCAGGCCATGATCCACCATGAGGCCTGGTCACAGACCGGGCCGCGGGGGCGTTGACCCCCGAAACCCACTCCAGGTATACTCCAGGAATATATAAACACACATTTGGCAGCCCAGACTTAACTCTGCTCTTTTAAAGAGTGAGGTTTATAGGTTCGAATCCTCTGCTGGTCTGAGATAAAGCATTTGTAAATAGTTTATGCTATTTAGGCGCGTATGGATGTATTCTTATACATATGAATGCTTATTCGTGTGCATATGCAGTATATGTATGTGTGTATGTATGAGTGTATTTATGTTTGTTCATTTATACCTATATGTAAGTTTGTGTGTGCTTGTGAACGTATATGTGAATGTATGCATGTGGATGTGTATATACCGGCGTGCAAACCTATACAATCCAGTCTTCGAGTATGTAAATTTGTTATGAGTCTTGGTGATTAGAGCAGTCAGCACCCAACCAAAAAAAACCGGGTTCGTTCCCCGTCTAGGACGCTAGATGGCTAGCAGGCTACACCTGCTAGCCTGCTCACATGTCAATACAGGTGTGCAGCAGGTGTGTTATGTGCCGTGTTCAGTTCTCGTAAGCAGGAATGTGTCGATCACAGAGTCCAGAATATATAGATCACAGAGCCCAACCAATAAGACCACTCGCTGTGCCATGGGGCACTACAGGGCTATAGGGCCATCTATGGCACTATACACCACAGTTCCTGTGGCACCAATGAACCCACGATCATAAGATCCTGATACCTCGTATAGGATTTCTTTTCCTTGAGTGTTATAACTAAGAACAAGCAAAAAAAATAATGGTAACGCCATACCTTTCTACGAGCTTCCTGGCCTTGTTACCGCCCATGGTTGTCTCCCAGGTGTCGAGGTTGGCCTGTACCAGCGCCCGCTCGATGGAGTAACCCTGGCGCTTAGCCTCTACCACCTGCAGCTCCTTCATCAGGGACTCCGGCAGGAGGCGCCTCGGCTCCTTCACGACACCAAGCAGGAACTCGTACTTTTGCTGCCACCCACTTAACACCTGCCAGAGAAAAATGAGAATAAGGGTCGTTAAAGAATAATAATAATAATAAAGTCGATAGTGATGTTTTATGACACCAAAACCACTATTGGCAAATCAATTTTTTTTTTATTTCTTTGCATAATATACAATGTGTGACTTACGAAATCGTAATGACATGATTGCAAACAAACCATACCACGGGTGGGGTTCGAACCCTCGGTCAGAGAGTCTCAAAACTCCAGAAATATACCTAGTTGGATGAATGTTATTGAAGCTAGCTGGCCCAGTGGCTTACTCGACGGTCTGGAGTTTTGAGACTCTCTGACCGCGGGTTCGAACCCCACCCGTGGTATGGTTTATACAATGTGTGATTTATGTTATAAAATATTGTAAAGTACAAAGAAAGCCACTAACATGCTTGAGAATTTCAGGTAGACTAATACTAATGCTTACATACTATCTAAGGGGCATGTAAGTGCCTCTGTCTTCTAATAACATGTTCATTGTTTCCCTATAATCAACCTTGCCCATAATTATTATCGTATTTACTTTGCTTTCGTAAGGTGAAGTCTGAGCTAAGCTCAGACCTGGCCACAAAATTCGAGCTAGCATCTCTTTTTATTTGATAAAGAGCCCTTGACTGGCATGAAGGTATCCCTCCCTTCTCCACTATCCTTGAAGGGTCGGTGTTCAGCCTGGTACGTAGCTCAGTGTAGTGTGTTCAGCTCACATCTGAAAGTACCCAGGTGGAACCCCGGGTGAGGAGAGCGTATAGGAAAGTTGTGAATGTGGGGTTATCCTGGGTTCCTGACTCCCCCCCCCTCCTTCCTCCAAGAGGGTACAAGTCAAAAGAGCCGCCTCTTCCTTCTTCCTCTTCTCCTCCTCCTCCTCCTCTTTCTCTTCCTCCTACTTTTTCTCTTCCTACTTCTCTTTCTCTTCCTCTTTTTCTTCCTCCTTCTCCCTCCTTCCTCTTCATTTCGCTTCCTCTCCTACAATCTCAGTAGTACCACCTGCAAACTGTTCCATCCACAGAAAACGATCTTTCGCATCACCATCATAGTAACAGAAAACGGCTTTGTAATGGTAAACTTTAGTAATTTTTAAAATGGAATCCAGCTCATATTTTCACTAACTGCCCACCTTACAAGTTATGTATCCAACATTTGCACGAATCCTTCAGCGTTTGACAGACAGAAAACATTCACATGCATGCAGCACTTGGTCCTGATTCCTGAATCCCACTGTTTATAAAGAAATGCAAAACGCCAATAGTACATTAGATTCAGGTGAGATTCTTGGAGGCCAGTTACATTAAACATCTTTGATAGGGTACTGAGACATCAGCTTACTAAGTTTATGGAAATTCATGACCTACGCAACCCCAGTGAGCATAGATTTAAAAAAAGGAGCTTATGCTCCTTTTTTTAAATCAATGAAACTTATGAAGAAAAACCAAAAAGTAGCAATGGTCTACATGAATTTCTGGGAAAGAATAAGACATATGTAATCATGGAGTGATGACCCATACCAATGAAGTTAATAGGTATAACTACAAATGTAGGGACATGGATATTCAGATTTTTAGCATACAGCAAATAGAATTTTAGCAAAGTTCAATATCAATGAACTCAAAAGAAGCCCAAGGCATTGTCCTGGCACCTTAAGTGTTTTTCATCATCAACTAATGGATAAAAGTACAAGTCACATCTTCGTATCATCCTTTGTAAACGATCCTTTGCGTAACCGCAGCTCCCTGTAGGTCAGTGCACGCGAAAGGAATAGTGCAGAGTGCAGGATCCACACACTGGACTGTACCAGCCCCGGGAAGGACCCAGACACTGGACTGTACCAGCCCCGGGAAGGACCCAGACACTGGACTGTACCAGCCCCGGGTAGGACCCAGACACTGGACTGTACCAGCCCCGGGCAAGACCCAGACACTGGATTGTACCAACCCCGGGTAGGACCCACACACTGGATTGTACAAGCCCCGGGTAGGACCCAGACACTGGACTGTACCACCCCCGGGTAGGACCCACACACTGGACTGTACCAGCCCCGGGTATGACCCAGACACTCACTGGACTGTACCAGCCCCGGGAAGGACCCAGACACTGGACTGTACCAGCCCCGGGTAGGACCCAGAAACTGGACTGTACCAGCCCCGGGTATGACCCAGACACTCACTGGACTGTACCAGCCCCGTGAAGGACCCAGACACTGGACTGTACCAGCCCCGGGTAGGACCCAGAAACTGGACTGTACCAGCCCCTGGTAGGACCCAGACACTGGACTGTACCAGCCCCGGGAAGGACCCAGACACTGGACTGTACCAGCCCCGGGTAGGACCCAGACACTGGACTGTACCAGCCCCGGGAAGGACCCAGACACTGGATCGATCTCACAACCTTGTGAAGCCTGACTGCCCACCTGCTTAATTGTCTCCCGCATGTGGGCCTCCAGATTCCACTGTGTGTATTCCAGACTGGATTGGCTTGCTTGCCATCACTTTCCATGGGATTTTCATGGATTTTCATGACTTTTTCTTCCATTTTCATAGATCTTTTTTCTGGCTGTCAATTGCAATTTTATGACTGCTTATGCTTTTCGTGGTTATTATGGGTTTTATGACTTTCCATGGCATTTATTTAGTTTCTCATGTCTTCCTATCCTGTTTTCCTGGATTTTCATGGCATTTACATGTTTTTTTTTTTTTGGGGGGGGGGGGAATTTTTATAACATTCTCGTAATTTTTCATCAATCTTCATAGAATTTCATAATTTTTTCATGCTTAGTTTTTTAGGTTGGCAGAGTTTTTCATAACTTTCTCTGGAGTTTTTCATGATATTTACTTTTATAGACTTTTATATGGTTTTTCGTGACCTTTTCCCTCTTTTACACTTTTATATATTGCTTTCAATGTCTTCTCATAACCTTCTGTTGATTTCTTATTTCTTATTAACTTTCACTGTTTCTTTAACTTTCCATAACTTTATTGAGCTTTCTTAGCCTTTTCATAGCTTTTCCGTAGCTTTCCCTGGCTTTTCATGGCCTTCCTTAGCTGGCTCCTTCCGTGGCTTTCCTTAGACTTTCCAGGGGCTTTCAATGCGTTTTCCTGCCTTTCCATGACGTCTCATGTTTTTCCATGGAGTTGCATGGGCTTTTCCATGATTTTCCGTGACTTTATTATGTAAAAATAAATATATATATATATATATAAATATATATATATATATATATATATATATATATATATATATATATATATATATATATATATATATATATATATATATATATATATATATATGCAAAAGATCACAGTAAACAGGTGATATCAAAATATGCAAGACAACCACTATGAAAAAATAGAAGAATTCCAAGCGCTTTCGTGACTACTCACATTATCAAGGAACTATAAAAGGAAACGTGAGAAGAAGGCTTATAAAGAGGCAGAATACACCTCACAGTCACATCACACTAACAAAGACAACACCTCACAGTAGCGTAACATCTCACGACTCTGTGAAGAGGAACATAAGAAAGGACCTGAAACTCTTCATAAGAATTAAGATTAGTCCAATTTATCATTAAATTCTTCCCAAATTTTATTAATTATAAATGAATCCAATTTATATAAACCAAAAGAAATATTCATATTATTTTCAAAACTGCTTTTAATGAAACATGATTCTATTATATTCCTCTCAACCATGGACTTGCTTGATACAACCTTCTCAACATTTTGAAAATCAATTGGATGGTTAAAGTCTCTCACATGAATAAATAGAGCATTAGAATCTTGTCCAGTTCTAATGCTATATTTATGTTGTTTTAATCTTAGTTCAAGACTTTTACCAGTTTGACCATAATAAACTTTATCGCATATTTTACAGGGAATCTTATAGACACATCCGTCAGCATTTTGGGGGGAATTTTTTATCAAAAGTCTTTTTACTGTATCAAGATTTTTAAATACAACTTTGATATTAAAATTCTTAAGAAAAGAAGGCATATCAACCAAGTTTTCATGGTAAGGAGAACCAACATATTTTTGGTTGAATAAGGTTGGTTGTCCCTTTTGGATTGAAAAAAGTATTTCTAGCTATTTTAAAAGATTTATCTATTATGTTTCTTGGGTATTTTAAATCATTAGCTATTTCATAAATTTTAGAGATTTCTTCATCTATGAAATCTGGACTACAAATGCGTAAAGAGTTTCAGGTCCTTTCTTATGTTCCTCTTCACAGAGTCGTGAGATGTTACGCTACTGTGAGGTGTTGTCTTTGTTAGTGTGATGTGACTGTGAGGTGTATTCTGCCTCTTTATAAGCCTTCTTCTCACGTTTCCTTTATAGTTCCTTGATAATGTGAGTAGTCACGAAAGCGCTTGGAATTCTTCTATTTTTCATAGTGGTTGTCTTGCATATATATATATATATATATATATATATATATATATATATATATATATATATATATATATATATATATATATATATATATATATATATATATATATATATATATATATATTGAGTCACAGTAATGTCTACCAACATCCAAGAGAACATTTTTGAAAATTATTTGGTTTTTTTAGATAATTCGGGTTTTCATAAATAAATAACTTTGAAGAAGAAATTTTGGACGACGTTTCGGTCTCTCCTGGACCATTGCCATGTTACAAATGGGCAGGAAAATGGATAAGAAACCCCCCATTGTCAGTGGGAATGAAAATAAACTGTTCAACGTCTCCCTTTCTTTCTGAAATTCTCAGGTTTATTTGCAAGTTTTGTATATTTTCATAGCCCTGCCGTGGACCCCTCGGTGGTACATGGACCCCAGTTTGAGAACCAACGCCCTAGACAATAAGGCCAGAAACTCTAATTGCCCACAAACACCCACCTTCCTTGTGACCAAGAAAGTGTAACCTCCTGTGTTCCGCCCACTGCCCACACCTGCCCACCCACATCATCCTCTCGTCACACCTGCTTGTCACACCTGCCTTGTAACATCCGCTCGTAACACATTAGGTTATGTGAGTTGGTTACTTATCGTGCACTTTCAAACTTCTAGCCTCCGTGAATATCTGTATGCACACAAGTGCTCGTGGCTCACAATTGAATAGCCTATGCTCGATCCTGGTGTGAGAGATAGATGACCCATAGGGGATTAGCGCTGTCATAGTATAATAATCCAGGGGCGTGAGGGAGACGTGGGCATGACCCCTCGCGTACATGATTGGTACACGATAACGACAAGAGGAAGAATTCGACACAGGAGATACACAGATGTTGTACATGTGTCTAATTCTTTATGAGCCCTCGTTCCTGCTACCCTTGTTCACCTAGTAGTAAGTAGGTACCCAGATGTTGGAGGGCTGTTAAGGGTGGTATTCCTGGGTTAGCTTAGAGACGGGTGAGGTTTCAAGCTTACTCAGAGAAGACTGCGACTTGAACCACTTCTTCCACTACCAGCATTACCACTACTTCAACTTCTTTTTCTTCCTCTCTTGGTCCTGCCCCTGTCTCCCCTCTCCCTTACTTTTTGTGTTAGTGTGACTTTGTAAATGATCCAAATCGGACCGAAACGTCGTCGTAAGTTCCTCACTCCTACGTGCGGGTTATTTGTGTATTCGTCAACATTCAGCTGAATATTCCCAGAATCTTGGGAGTCGTTGCGAGGGATCGCGTGCTGCTCCCTGCTCCTCTTCACCTTAAATGGAAAAATCGAAACTCTGAAAGCTAACATTGAAGCTCAACAGAATATTAGCTGAGAACAGCAGCGCTAAAGCTGAAAATACAAGCGATTATGCTAAAAAAAATTAAGCTTAAAAACATATAAAAAAAAAAAAATTCTGAATTCGTGATTATTTTATTAATAATAATAAAAATATTATTATTATTATTATTATTATTAGTAGTAGTAGTAGTAGTAGTAGTAGTAGTAGTAGTAGTAGTAGTAGTAGTAGTAGTGGTGGTGGTAGTAGTAGTGGTAGTATATTAATAGTAATAGTAGTAGTATATTAATAATAACAGTAGTAGTAGTAATATAATATTTATCACTATTATCATCATTTGTAGAAGTAGTATTGTGATTATCACTATTATTAATGTTATTATTATACAGCTATCAGTATACATGAGTGTGATCTATCATACTAGCGAGTGGTTACACTGTATGAGTGTGATCTATCATACTAGCGTGTGGTTACACTGTATGAGTGTGATCTATCATACTAGCGTGTGGTTACACTGTATGAGTGTGATCTATCATACTAGCGTGTGGTTACACTGTATGAGTGTGATCTATCATACTAGCGTGTGGTTACACTGTATGAGTGTGATCTATCATACTAGCGTGTGGTTACACTGTATGAGTGTGATCTATCATACTAGCGAGTGGTTACACTGTATGAGTGTGATCTATCATACTAGCGTGTGGTTACACTGTATGAGTGTGATCTATCATACTGGCGTGTGGTTACACTGTATGAGTGTAATCTATCATACTAGCGGTGGTTACACTGTATTAGTGTGATCTATCATACTAGCGTGTGGTTACACTGTATGAGTGTGATCTATCATACTAGCGTGTGGTTACACTGTATGACTGTGATCTATCATACTAGCGTGTGGTTACACTGTATGAGTGTGATCTATCATACTAGCGTGTAGTTACACTGTATTAGTGTGATCTATCATACTAGCGTGTGGTTACACTGTATGAGTGTGATCTATCATACTAGCGTGTGGTTACACTGTATTAGTGTGATCTATCATACTAGCGTGTGGTTACACTGTATTAGTGTGATCTATCATACTGGCGTGTGGTTACACTGTATTAGTGTGATCTATCATACTGGCGTGTGGTTACACTGTATTAGTGTGATCTATCATACTAGCGTGTGGTTACACTGTATGAGTGTGATCTATCATACTAGCGTGTGGTTACACTGCATGAGTGTGATCTATCATACTGGCGAGTGGTTACACTGTATGACTGTGATCTATCATACTAGCGTGGTAATGTGTGGTTAGTATGGTGATATAGTGTAATATAGTGTGATATATTATTACATGTAGATTATCATATATTTATAGGCTTCATTAAGTGATTATCATCGCGTTATGTGATCTATATGCGAGTGTGATCTATCTTGTGTTGATGAGTGATCTATGCTGTTACTGTGTCTTTACTGGTGTGTACTGTGAGTGATCTCTCTGCGGTCATTTATATACTATGTGTTCATTAGTGATCTCATATGCGTGTAAGATGATCTTTTGGTGGTTCACTATAGTGTATCCAATGCGTGTTCATGTATGAGGTGCTATCATACTAGCGTGTGGTTACACTGTATGAGTGTGATCTATCATACTGCGGTGGTTACACTGTATTAGTGTGATCTTCATACTGGTGTGTTACACTGTATGAGTGTGATCTATCATACTAGCGTGTGTTACACTGTATTAGTGTGATCTATCATACTAGCGTGTGGTTACACTGATGAGTGTGATCTATCATACTGCGTTACACTGTATGACTGATATGGTGATATAACTGATTGGTTACATGATAGTGTGATCTATCATACTAGGTGGTTACACTATGAGTGGTTATCATATACGTGTGTTACTGCGTTGTATGAGTGTGATCTATCATACTAGCGTGTGGTTACACTGTATTAGTGTGATCTATCATACTACGGTGGTTACACTGTATGAGTGTGATCTATCATACTGCGTATGGTTACACTTATGAGTGTATCTATCATACTAGCTGTGGTTACACTGTATGAGTGTGATCTATCATACTACGGTGGTTACACTGTATGAGTGTGATCTATCATACTAGAGTTACACTGTATGAGTGTGATCTATCATACTGGCTGTGGTTACACTGTATGAGTGTGATCTATCTACTAGCGTGTGGTTAATTATGATGTGATCTATCATACTGCGTGTTTACACTGTATGTTGATCTATCATACTAGCGTTGTGGTTACACTATGTGTCTATCATATGCTTGTAAGTAGGATCTATCATACTACTATTACACTGTAGGTTCTATCTACTAGCGTGTGTACGTAGTGTGATCTATCATACTAGCGTGTGGTTCACTGTATAGTGTGATCTATCATACTGCGGTGGTTACACTGTATGTGTATCTATCATACTAGCGTGGGTTACACTGTAGAGTGTGATCTATCATACTAGTGGGCACTGTAAGTGTGATCTATCATACTAGCGTGTGGTTACACTGTATGAGTGTGATCTATCATACACGTGTGGTTACACTTATGAGTGATCTATCATACTAGCGTGTGGTTACACTGTATGAGTGTGATCTATCATACTAGCGTGTGGTTACACTGTATACTGTGAGCTATCATATAGCGTGTGTTTACACTGTATGAGTGTGATCTATCATACTAGCGTGTGGTTACACTGTATGAGTGTGATCTATCATACTAGCGTGTAGTTACACTGTATGACTGTGATCTATCATACTAGCGTGTGGTTACACTGTATGAGTGTAATCTATCATACTAGCGTGTGGTTACACTGTATGACTGTGATCTATCATACTAGCGTGTGGTTACACTGTATGAGTGTGATCTATCATACTAGCGTGTGGTTACACTGTATGAGTGTGATCTATCATACTGGCGGTGGTTACACTGTATGAGTGTGATCTATCATACTAGCGTGTGGTTACACTGTATGAGTGTGATCTATCATACTAGCGTGTGGTTACACTGTATGAGTGTGATCTATCATACTGGTTACGTAATAGCGAATGAAAAAAGACATTTTTCTGTACCTCTTAGGTATATATATATATATATATATATATATATATATATATATATATATATATAGGATGGGGTCCACCTCTGGTACAAATTGTGGGACCCATAGCCTCGGAGAAGTGGATAAAAGGCTTCAAGGAAGAATATTTGGATTTCTTCCTGATGCCATTTGAATATTCCACTTCTCCTACCACCATCTTTTAATTTTTTTTTTACCAATAGGTATGTTTTATTACATAATATGGTACAAAGATTTGAGAGATACATTGTTGATATAAAGATGGCATATACAGTACACGAGGTGAGAGATACATGTCTAGTACATATTGTTACATCTTTGTCACTGATTATAATGCGAAAATCTCATCCAGCTCTTCCGAGCTGGGGCGCGTGCCAGAATACAGCATGCATTACCCCTCTGAACAGCAGCGCTGAGTCGCTGGAACAGAAAACTAGCTGCCCTGGGATCCCTAGTTACCCTGTTGAGTCTTTTGCCCAGCTCCTTGAGGAACTTAGATGCACTCTTTCCCCATGAGCCAAGGGTCTCTGAGCCTATGGGAACAAACATATAATGATGGGCAAGTTCTCCATATTTTCTCGACTTCTGGGACTCCCTGAAGGTGGCAGCAGCCCCTCCTTCCTCCCTGGTGTACTGGAGATAGGTATCAGCCAAGGTAGATGCACATATATATATATATATATATATATATATATATATATATATATATATATATATAATCTTTGTTTATTGCAGCTCAACAAAAAGCTACAGTGGAAAGTGATCTTAAATTTACACAGGTATAATTGAAAGTTATGAACGTAATGAACATAGCGTGACCACACAAAAAAGAACGTGTACGTACGTACGTACACGTTCGAAATATTTTAGACGAAATGCCGAGTATTTTAGGGTTAATATATATGTCTGGAATGATTGTCTTGATGCTGGGTGGGCTGGTAGTGACACCGAGCCCAGAGATAGAGCTCGCCTCGTATTTTTCTCTAAATGAACTGTCAAATACGCTAAATGAGAGTAGGAATAGCGTACACACACACACACACACACACACACACACACACACACACACACACACACACACACACACACACACACACACACACACACACACACATACACACACACACACACACATACACACACACAGTATGGGACACTATAGACTTTTGTCTTCCTCCGTAGCTCTCTCTATTGTTAATGTTGTTATTGTTCCTTTTATTGATGTTATTGTTGATGCTACTATTGTTCTTGATGTTACTGTTGTTGTTGACGCTGCTGTTGTTGTTGACGCTGCTGTTGCTGTTGACGCTACTGTTGTTGTTGACACTACTGTTGTTGACGCTGCTGTTCTTGTTGACGCTACTGTTGTTGTTGACGTTACTGTTGTTGTTGACGCTACTGTTGTTGTTGACACTACTGTTGTTGTTGACGCTACTGTTGTTGTTGACGCTACTGTTGTTGTTGACACTACTGTTGTTGTTGACGCTACTGTTGTTGTTGACGCTGCTGTTGTTCTTGAAGAGTAAAGATGGCAGCAGAGTGAAGATGGCAGCAGAATGAAGATGGTAGAAAGAGTGAAGATGGCAGCAGAGTGAATATGGCAGCAGAGTGAAGATGGCAGCAGAGTAAAGATGGCAGCAGAGTGAAGATGGCAGCAGAGTGAAGATGGCGGTAGAGTGAAGATGGCAGCAGAGTGAAGATGGCAGCAGAGTGAATATGGCAGCAGAGTGAAGATGGCAGCAGAGTAAAATTGGCAGCAGAGCGAAGATGGCAGCAGAGTGAAGATGACAGCAAAGTGAAGATGGCAGTAGAGTGAAGATGGCAGCAGAATGAAGATGGCAGCAGAGTAAAGAGGGCAGCAGAGTGAAGATGGCAGCAGAGTGAAGATGGCAGCAGAGCGAAGATGGCAGTAGAGTGAAGATGGCAGCAGAGTGAAGATGGCAGCAGAGTGAAGATGGCAGCAGAGTGAAGATGGCAGCAGAGTGAAGATGGCAGCAGAGTGAAGATGGCAGCAGAGTGAAGATGGCAGTAGAGTGAAGATGGCAGTAGATTGAAGATGGCAGTAGAGTGAAGATGGCAGCAGAGTGATGATGGCAGTAGAGTGAAGATGGCAGCAGAGTGATGATGGCAGTAGAATGAAGATGGCAGCAGAGTGAAGATGGCAGCAGAGTGAAGATGGCAGCATAGGGAAGATGGCAGAAGAGTGAAGATGGCAGTAGATTGAAGATGGCAGTAGAGTGAAGATGGCAGTAGATTGACGATAGCAGCAGAGTGAAGATGGCAGTAGAGTGAAGATGGCAGAAGAGTGATGATGGCAGTAGAGTGAAGATGGCAGCAGAGTGAAGATGGCAGCAGAGGGAAGATGGCAGCAGAGTGAAGATGGCAGCAGAGTGAAGATGGCAGTAGAGTGAAGATGGCAGTAGATTGAAGATGGCAGTAGAGTGGAAATGGCAGTAGAGTGAAGATGGCAGCAGAGTGATGATGACAGTAGAGTGAAGATGACAGTAGAGTGAAGATGACAGTAGAGTGAATATGGCAGTAGAGTGAAGATGGCAGCAGAGTGATGATGGCAGTAGAGTGAAGATGGCAGTAGAGTGAAGATGGCAGTAGAGTGAAGATGGCAGTAGAGTGAAGATGGCAGCAGAGTGAAGATGGCAGTAGAGTGAAGATGGCAGCAGTGATGATGGCAGTAGAGTGAAGATGGCAGCAGAGTGAAGATGGCAGCAGAGTGAAGATGGCAGTGGAGTGAAGATGGCAGTAGATTGAAGATGGCAGTAGAGTGGAGATGGCAGTAGAGTGAAGATGGCAGTAGAGTGAAGATGGCAACAGAGTGAAGATGGCAGCAGAGTGAAGATGGCAGTAGAGTGAAGATGGCAGTAGAGTGAAGATGGCAGTAGAGTGAAGATGGCAGCAGAGTGAAGATGGCAGTAGAGTGAAGATGGCAGTAGAGTGAAGATGGCAGTAGAGTGAAGATGGCAGCAGAGTGAAGATGGCAGCAGAGTGAAGATGGCAGCAAAGTGAAGATGGTAGCAGAGTGAAGATGGCAGTAGAGTGAAGATGGTAGCAGAGTGAAGATGGCAGTAGAGTGAAGATGGCAGTAGAGTGAAGATGGCAGCAAAGTGAAGATGGTAGCAGAGTGAAGATGGCAGTAGAGTGAAGATGGCAGTAGAATGAAGATGGCAGCAGAGTGAAGATGGCAGCAGAGTGAAGATGGCAGTAGAGTGAAGATGGCAGCAGAGTGAGGATGGATCAGAGTATCGCTGCAGATCAGTTGCTTCAGACACGAAATACTTATTTTCCTGTATACGCTGTACGACTCGTGCGGGTTTACCGCTTCCCCAGGAATATGAGAGAGTACGTGAAGAAGAATGCATGAAATAACTTTGAACTTGAGGTGCCTAGTTTTATTGACTATTTTTGGAAACTGTGAGAAACATACGTGTATGTGTGTGTATGTGTGTGTGTGTTTGTGTGTGTGTGTGTATGTGTGTGTGTGTGTGTGTGTGTATGTGTGTGCTACACAAGATACAATAATGAGACACACAACTCTCATTGTATATGTAATGTGAGATAATAGTACTAATAATTATTATTATTATTATTATTTAGCAGCAATAGAAGTAGTATTTATTAATATAATTATTATTACTATTATTATTTTTATCATTACTACTATTATTATTATTATCAACATTATTATCATTATTATTATTAATAATATTAATATTATATTTTGGGGAGAGCACTGGACGTGTAATGGCCAAAGAGCGCCTGGGGGAATGGGAGGCAATCAGGTTCGATCCGAGGAAGAGGAAAGGCAGCTTCGAGTCCTCGGATCAAGAGCACTAAAGAATTAACAAACCCTCAATATACAGCACAGGTCCACTTCCTTGGATCAAGAGTCCCTCAGAGGAATCGAGGTGCTTCCCTGGTGAGGACTCGACCCTCCAGACAGGGATGCTGAGGGGTAAGTGTCCTGTATTTTTCGTTATGTGTGGGAGATGAGAAGTAGGTCCCAGGGTGGGTCAGGGTGAATCCCAGGGTGGGTCTTGGTGGGTCCCAGGGTGGGTATAAGTGGATCCCAGGGTAAGTCCCAGGGTGAGTCAGTGTGGGTCTGCGTGGCTCACAGAGTGGGTCCCTGGGTGGGTATGGATGGATCCCAGGGTGTGTCTCAGGGTGGGTCCCAGGTACCGTATATCCTGTCGTAGCTAAAAAATAAGCCTCAAGAAGCAACAGTGGTAGTACTAGTAGTAGTAGAAACAGTGGTATGGATAGCTGCAGTAGTGGTTATAGAGGGAGTGGTAGTAGTGGCTGTGGTAGTAGTAGTAGTAGTGGCTGTGGTAGTAGTAGTGGCTTTTGTAGTAGTAGTAGTAGTAGTGGCTGTGGTAGTAGTAATAGCTGATGCTATATATATATATATATATATATATATATATATATATATATATATATATATATATATATATATATATATATATATAATTCTTTCTCAACTTGGTGGGTAAATGCGGTGTGAGAATTGCGTGTGTGGAGTCACGGTTCACTGGTCGTAAGTGCGTGGTCAGAGAGAACCAGCACTTCCCCACCTAGGATGGTTGTTATCATCATTATTATTATCATTATCTTCACTGTAATCATCGTCACCTTCACTGTAATTACGAGTGTCATTATTGTTGTTTATATCATCATCTTTACCACCATCGTTACTGTATTTGTTGTTGTCGTTACTGGTGTTTATCACTGTCATTATTATCAGCATTATCATTATTATCAGTGCCATCATCATCATCATCATCGTACCTATGAAGGACATTCTCAAGGTCACTATCAGGTACATTCTGGAGTTGAGTCATTTGTTGCCTGTTCCTGTCTCCCAAACTATCATCACTATCACCACCATCACTATCTCCTCCACCACTATCACCACCATCACCACCAACACCACCATCACTATCACCACCAACAACACTACCATCACTGTCACCACCACCACCAACACTATCATCACCACTATCATCACCACTATCATCACCACTATCATCACCACTATCACCACCACTATCATCACCACTATCACCACCTCCAACACTATCATCACCACTATCACCACCATCACTATCACCACCACCAACACCACCACCAACACCACCATCACTATCACCACCACCAACACTACCATCACTGTCACCACCACCACCAACACTATCACCACCACCAACACTATCACCACCACCAACACTATCATCACCACCACCACTGCCACTTCACGAATTCGAGAAGTTCAGAGAGCTGGAATGAATGTGATTCTTGGAAGAAAAACATACAAAACTAAACTTCACGTCATTGGAAGAACGATGAATCTGGGTAGATATGACCACGACGTAAGAGATACTTAGTGACGAACATAGTGAACAAGAACAAACTTATATGGGAGAAACAGGAACCATATTGCATAACTGAACACACATGTTCAGAAATAGTTCTTCACTCTAAGTACAGTGAACAAGTGGAACGATCTGGATTAAGTAGTGGTGGAAGGCAGATTACTTGCACAGTTTCAAGAGCAGGAACGACAGGGACCTCGGAGGTTAGAAATTGAATGAATCCGTCGAAGTTTGTGAGGCGTAGCCCGGGTTGATGAGCCAGAGCCTCGCTTGAAAGTAGAGGCGAGTACAGTTTCACACACACACAACGCCATCTACTTAACGTGTAAAGCAACACAGGTAAGAGTAGGGGAAAATAAAGCAACACAGGTAAGAGTAGGGGAAAATAAAGCAACACAGGTAAGAGTAGGGGAAAATAAAGCAACACAGGTAAGAGTAGGGGAAAAAAGGATGTATCCAACCTGCCTACTAATTAGGAAGAGAGGAGTAGGGAGGGAGGGGAAGAATAAATAAGGACAGGGGAGTAGATAGGGAGAGGGCGTGAGGAATAGCATGGGGAAATTCGAGGATGAGATGTAGGGACGAAGTGAGGAGTGGGAGATGTAAGTGTATGTATAGTTGTGGGGATGTAAGTGTATGTATAGTTGTGGGGATGTAAGTGTATGTATAGTTGTGGCAGATGTAAGTGTATGTATAGTTGTGGGAGATGTATGTGTATGTATAGTTGTGGGAGATGTAAGTGTATGTATAGTTGTGGGAGATGTAAGTGTATGTATAGTTGTGGGAGATGTAAGTGTATGTATAGTTGTGGGAGATGTAAGTGTATGTATAGTTGTGGGAGATGTAAGTGTATGTATAGTTGTGGGGATGTAAGTGTATGTATAGTTGTGGGAGATGTAAGTGTATGTATAGTTGTGGGAGATGTAAGTGTATGTATAGTTGTGGTGGATGTAAGTGTATGTATAGTTGTGGGAGATGTAAGTGTATGTATAGTTGTGGGAGATGTAAGTGTATGTATAGTTGTGGGAGATGTAAGTGTATGTATAGTTGTGGGAGATGTAAGTGTATGTATAGTTGTGGGGGATGTAAGTGTATGTATAGTTGTGGAGATGTAAGTGTATGTATAGTTGTGGGGATGTAAGTGTATGTATAGTTGTGGGAGATGTAAGTGTATGTATAGTTGTGGAGATGTAAGTGTATGTATAGTTGTGGAGATGTAAGTGTATGTATAGTTGTGGGGATGTAAGTGTATGTATAGTTGTGGAGATGTAAGTGTATGTATAGTTGTGGGAGATGTAAGTGTATGTATAGTTGTAGAGTAGAGATGTAAGTGTATGTATAGTTGTGGGAGATGTAAGTGTATGTATAGTTGTGGAGATGTAAGTGTATGTATAGTTGTGAGATGTAAGTATGTATAGTTGTGGAGATG
The DNA here is from genome assembly GCA_009830355.1 of Cherax destructor. Lineage (NCBI taxonomy): Eukaryota > Metazoa > Arthropoda > Malacostraca > Decapoda > Parastacidae > Cherax > Cherax destructor. The sequence goes on along the minus strand of WNWK01002019.1, from coordinate 75,443 downwards.
TAAGTGTATGTATAGTTGTGGGAGATGTAAGTGTATGTATAGTTGTGGGGATGTAAGTGTATGTATAGTTGTGGGAGATGTAAGTGTATGTATAGTTGTGGGAGATGTAAGTGTATGTATAGTTGTGGTGGATGTAAGTGTATGTATAGTTGTGGGGGATGTAAGTGTATGTATAGTTGTGGGGATGTAAGTGTATGTATAGTTGTGGGGATGTATGTATGTATAGTGTGGGAGATGTAAGTGTATGTATAGTTGTGGGAGATGTAAGTGTATGTATAGTTGTGGGATGTAAGTGTATGTATAGTTGTGGGGATGTAAGTGTATGTATAGTTGTGGGAGATGTAAGTGTATGTATAGTTGTGGGAGATGTAAGTGTATGTATAGTTGTGGGAGATGTAAGTGTGGGAGTACAAGTTGAAGAGATGTGGGAAATTGAGGGAACAGGTGTGGAGGTTACAGGTGTGGAGGGTACATGTGTGGAGGGTACATGTGTGGAGGGTACAGGTGTGAAGGGTACAGGTGTGGAGGGTACAGGTGTGAAGGGTACATGTGTGGAGGGTACAGGTGTAGAGGGTACAGGTGTGAAGGGTACATGTGTGGAGGGTACAGGTGTAGAGGGTACAGGTGTGAAGGGTACATGTGTTGAGGGTACAGGTGTGAAGGGTACAGGTGTGGAGGGTACAGGTGTGAAGGGTACATGTGTGGAGGGTACAGGTGTAGAGGGTACAGGTGTGAAGGGTACATGTGTTGAGGGTACAGGTGTGAAGGGTACAGGTGTGGAGGGTACAGGTGTGAAGGGTACATGTGTGGAGGGTACAGGTGTGAAGGGTACAGGTGTGGTGGGTACAGGTGTGAAGGGTACATGTGTTGAGGGTACAGGTGTGAAGGGTACAGGTGTGAAGGGTACATGTGTGGAGGGTACAGGTGTGAAGGGTACAGGTGTGGAGGGTACAGGTGTGAAGGGTACATGTGTTGAGGGTACAGGTGTGGGGAGTATACAGGTGTTGAGAATACAGGTGTTGAGGGCACAGATGTGGTGAGTATAGGTGTGGAAGGTACAGGTGTGGAGGGTACAAGTGTGAAGGGTGCAGGTGTGGAGAGCACAGGTGTGGAGGCGAATGAATGTCAAATTTACACAGGTATGAGACGGAGTGATGCACAGCTGCAGGAACTGTATGTGTGAGACAGGCTTGCCAGGTGTGGGAAACATAAGTGTAGGATTGTACAGGTGTGTATGGGTGCAAGAGAACGTCAACAAGGTTGCCAGGCGTCACTACACACAGTCCTGCTCCACTTGGCCAGGTTTTTCCATATTCGTTACTGAAATCAGTCAAGCTTCTCTCTACTTGACTGAGATATCGTGTGGTAGTGCGTGATAACTTTTTGTGGCTGTGTGTGTGTGTGTGTTGGTCTGAGACCGTGTTTACTCACCTGGAGTTGTACTCTGCTTGGTTGTACACACGGGGGGGGGTTGTACTCACGTTGTACTCGCCTAATTTTATTGGCTGGTTGTGCTTACTTAGTTGTCCTCAGGTTAGGTTAGGTGAAGTTTGTCAGGAAACAGGACAGTTGTCCTTAACTAACTTGAGAACATCGTCTGTAACTGCAGATAGGTACTCTCTCTCTCTCTCTCTCTCTCTCTCTCTCTCTCTCTCTCTCTCTCTCTCTCTCTCTTCACTCTGTAGATCTCTCTCTATTGTATTTTTTCACTCTTCTGTTCTTCTCTCTCCTCTCTTCACTCTCTTCTCTCTCGTCTTTTGAACGTCATTACAACGGAAGCTCCGGATACGTCATATTTATCTGTAGATGGGCCTCATCTTAATTGTAGATTTGTGTTCACTTACGTGTTCTTTCAAGTGTTCGCTCAAGTGTTCACGTAAGTGTTCCCTCAAGTGGTGGTTGAAGTGTTCATTTATACGTCATGTGAAGCTCATCCTGGGCATGAGCGGGTCATGCAAGTATTGTTGCTTTACACTGGTATAGGAAAACAAAAGACACTTTGCACAAGCTCTTCTTGGGACAACGTTTCGCTCTGTGTAGAGCTTTATAAAACCTTGACTGTACAAAGCTCTTCATAGGGTGAAACGTTGCTCCCGATAAATGCTTGTTAACGCGTGTTTTATCCTCAGTATATTTGGTGAGAGTGCGACACTGGGATCTAGTAATGCAGGTAAGTGGAGCCTTGATTGTTCCTCTGGGGTTCCGTTTCTCCAGCGGGGTTTCTCTCTGTGTCACGGAGGTGGAGGTCGAGAGGCGGCTCAGAGGCAGCAACTTTCACAAGCACGGCGTTGCTCGGCCCTCAGGCTCACGGCCAACCGGACACCTCCATCATAACTTGTTACCTCCAACGTAACTGAACACCTCCAACATAACCTGATACCTCCAACATAAGTAGAAACCTCCAAAAGAATATCTGAACACCTCCAATATAAGCGAACACCTCCAGCATAACCAGATAACAACATAATTTCCACAGCTCGTAAAAACAAACTAATAACCACATTTATAAGACAAGTCACCTGGACCCCCCAAAAAATTCCTTGGAGAGTAAAAAGCCTGGGCATAATCGTCGTCATGGGTAAATATTCAAGGTCTTCCGTGTATATGTATAAAATTCTATATATTTTTTTCGCTTGACACCAAAATGATTAGACTGCAACCAGAAACTTCATGAATGACGGAATGAACGACTGGTGAAGTTCAGTCTCAATTAAAACAGTCATACGATGGAGGGGGGACGGAAAGAATATATGGAAAATTAAGTACCATTTACGTAAGAGAAAACAAAATCGTAGAAAAAAGCCGAAGATAAAACAGACATGGAAATAATCAGTACGAGCAATCTGTCTCCCGAGGCACACTTAATGACAACAATATTGACATTGAGGGAACTTGACAAAGGTATGTTTGAAACTCTCTTTTACTGTGTGGGCTGTGGTTCGTACGTCGGTTTGCGTGCGGCCATCAGTAACAGCATGGTTGATCAGACCCTGATCCACCACCTGGTCTCAGACCGGGCCGGGAGGGGGCGTTGACCCCCCCGAAACCCTCTCCAAGTATCTCCAGGTATTCATCACACCGGCGACCCGTGCTTGAGAATGTAGCGCATGTATGACGCTATCCTCGTGGAGAACACAAAATGAAAGTAAGGAGTGACATTTAAACGAGTTCCTGGGCTGGGAGTAATGAGCTTCTGGGCTGGGAGTAACGAGCTCCTGGGCTGGGAGTAACAAGTTCCTGGGCTGGGAGTAACGAGCTGTGAAAAGGGAATAACAGTGCTCGACATTCTGACACCGGAAAAAATAGAAAGAACGGAATATAATTAAGGAATGTAAAATACTGTAAACAAGACACACAGTGTCTCTTACGGTATTTTATTGTGGCGATGTTTCGTCTCTGGTGGACGAAACGTCTTCACAATAAAATATCATAACCAGAATTGTGTTATGCTCATACTGCCTGTATATTCTAACCCTGAGTTACCATGCGAGTGCAGACACACACACACACACACACACACACACACACACACACACACACACAACACACACACACACACACACACACACACACACACACACACGACATGGCGGAAGGAACAGACTCCGAAGTGGCCCTGTTTGCAGATGATGTGAACTTGATGAGAAGAATTCAAACGGACGAGAACCATGCAAAACTACAGAGGGATCTGGACAGGCTGCAGGCCTGGTCCAGCAACTGGCTCCTGGAGTTCAACCCCACCAAGTGCAAAGCCATGAAGATTGGGCAAGAGCAAAGAAGACCACAGACGGAGTACAGTCTAGGGGGCCAGAGCCTACAAACCCCACTCAAGGAAAAGGATCTTGGGGTGAGTATAACACCGGGCACATCTCCTGAGGCGCACATCAACCAAATTACTGCTGCAGCATACGGGCGCCTAGCAAACCTAAGAACAGCATTCCGACATCTTAATTAATAAGGAGTCATTCAGCACCCTGTACACTGTGTACGTTAGGCCCATATTGGAGTATGCAGCGCCAGTTTGGAACCCACACCTGGTCAAGGATGTAAGGAAACTAGAGAAAGAGCAAAGGTTTGCAACAAGACTGTCTTGTTACAAATCGGAGCTAAGGGGTATGTTCTACGAGGAGAAGTTAAGGAAAATCGACCTGACGACACTGGAATACAGGACATATAAAATACTGAGAGGAATCGACAAGGTGGACAGAGACAGGATGTTCCAGAGATGGGACACAGCAACAAGGGGTCACAGTTGGATGTTGAAGACTCAGATGAACCACAGGGATGTTAGGAAGTATTTCTTCAGTCACAGTTGTCAGGAAGTGGAATAGTCTGGGAAGTGATGTAGTGGAGGCAGGATCCATACATAGCTTTAAGGAGAGGTATGATAAAGCTCGTGGAGCGGGTAGAGTGATCGAGTAGCGGCCAGTGAAGAGGCGGGGCCAGGAGCTGTGACTCGACCCCTGCAACCAGAACTAGATGAGTGCAACTAGGTGAGTACACACACACACACATTAACGTTTTAATAATTCAACTTAATCGTCAAAACAAAACACATTCTCTTATTTTTATCCAAATAACTGCAACTAACCCACCACCCATACTCAAAACCCACCCCAACAACCCACCATCACCCACCACCACACCACACTGAAGTTCCCACAGATCCTGACAGGCAGCTTCGGCACAGTAACTGGCAGCGGTGAACACAGTCTATGATCACCACACAACACTCACTGCTTCAGTATAGAGCGGTGCTTCACTCAGGCAGCCACCAAGCCAAATCCTTCCCAAGCCCGAAAACGAACACTTTTCCGGCCCCGAAACGAACACTTCCCCAGCCCAAAAATGAACACTTCCCCAACCCAAATATGAACACTTCCCAAGCCCCCTAAACGAACACTTTCCAAGCCTCGAAACGGAGAATTTCCAAGCCCAAAAACGAACAATCCCCTAACCCAAAAGCGAACAGTTTCCTTGATCCCAAAACACCTTAATTCTTCCCAAAATAAACAACTTGCTTGATCCCAAAACTAACACCTTCAAAGTAAACTTAAGTTGGTGTTTTAGAGTGGGTAACCACTGGGGGTAAGTTCCAGGTGACCACTGGGGGTATGTTCCAGGTGACCACTGGGTTTATGTTCCAGGTGACCACAAGGGGTATGTTCCAGGTGACCACTGGGGGTAAGTTCCAGGTGACCACTGGGGGTATGTTCCAGGTGACCACTAGGGGTATGTTCCAGGTTACCACTGGGGGTAAGTTCCAGGTGACCACTGGGGGTATGTTCCAGGTGACCACTAGGGGTATGTTCCAGGTTACCACTGGGGGTAAGTTCCAGGTGACCACTGGGGGTATGTTCCAGGTGACCACTGGGGGTATGTTCCAGGTGACCACTGGGGGTATGTTCCAGGTGACCACTGGGGGTATGTTCCAGGTGACCACTGGGGGTATGTTCCAGGTGACCACTGGTGGTATGTTCCAGGTGACCACTGGGGGTATGTTCCAAGTGACCACTGGGGGTATGTTCCAGGTGACCACTGGGAGTATGTTCCAGGTGACCACTGGGGGTATGTTCCAGGTGACCACTGGGGTTATGTTCCAGGTGACCACTGGGGTATGTTCCAGGTGACCACTGGGGTATGTTCCAGGTGACCACTGGGGTATGTTCCAGGTGACCACTGGGGGTATGTTCCAGGTGACCACTGGGGTATGTTCCAGGTGACCACTGGGGGTATGTTCCAGGTGACCACTGGGGTATGTTCCAGGTGACCACTGGGGTATGTTCCAGGTGACCACTGGGGGTATGTTCCAGGTGACCACTGGGGGTATGTTCCAGGTGACCACTGGGGGTATGTTCCAGGTGACCACTGGGGGTATGTTCCAGGTGACCACTGGGGGTATGTTCCAGGTGACCACTGGGGGTATGTTCCAGGTAATATGTTGCATGTCTGGATATACTTTTATGTATAACCTCCCTGATTAATGTTTGGTATGGTCGTGGGGTTATATTTTTAGTTGTGAAGTGAAGGGGAAACTGAACACGCAGGCGTCTGATGCAACAGCACACGCAGACACCGCACGCACACGCAGACACCGCACGCACACGCAGACACCGCACGCACACGCAGACACCACACGCACACGCAGGCACCACACAGGCGCGCCAAGCACACGGAAACGCAGGTATCAAAGCCACACGCAGACACCACACGCAATGAAGCCACTATACCCATATGCACACAATCAGTACACGGTCGGGGCCATGAGCTATAAATCGACCCCTGCAAAAACAGTTAGGTGAGTACACACACACATACACACTGTGTGTTTGTGTGTATGTGTGTGCCATCGACACAGTTCGACCCAAGAGACTAGTACTGAAGCTAGAGGCTCAGGCAAGTTATAACAGGAAAGACACCGCAGTGGATCAGATAATACCTGACAGGAAGGCAACAACGAGTCATGGTACGTGACGAGGTGTCAGAGTGGGCGCCTGTGACGAGCGGGGTTCCACAGGAGTGAGTCCTAGGGCTGGTGCTGTTTCTGGTATTTGTGAATGACATAACGGAAGGAATAGATTCGGAAGTGTCCCTGTTTGCAGATTCTGTACACCGTGTACGTCAGGTCCATATTAGAGTATGCAGCACCAATTTGAAACCCACACCTGGTCAAGCACGTCAAGAAATTAGAGAAAGTGCAAAGGTTTGCAACAAGACTAGTCCCGGAGCAAACTGGTATGTCCTACGAGGAGAGGTTAAGGGAAATCGGCCTGACGACACTGGGGGACAGAAGGGATAGGGGGGGGATATGATAACGACATATAAAATACTGAGAGGAATTGCCAAGGTGGGTAAAGACAGAATGTTTCAGATATGGGACACAGCAACAAGGGTTGGAAGTTGAAGACTCAGATGAGTCACAGGGATGTTAGGAAGTATTTCTTTAGTCAAAGAGTTGTCAGAAAGTGGAACAATCTGGAGAGTGATTTAGTGGAGGCAGAATCCATATATACCTTTAAGAAGAGATACGATAAAGCTCATGGAGCAGGAAGAGAGTGGACCTAGTAGCAACCAACGAAGAGGCGGGGTCAGGAGCTGTGAATCGACCATTGCAACCACAATTAGGTGAATTAGGTGAGCACACACACACACACACACCAATGATATTTTTCTGTTCATAAATAAGTTAGAAAATGTTCACATATATCCTTCCCTGGTGAACATGTTACACGTAAGAACACACATGTTCTATTATGGTGAACATAAGATCAACCCTGGCGTCTAGACGCAAGAAACTCACCACTGCTGCAACAATTTGTAACACAAAGCAAAAAATAAAACGAGAAAAAACAAGAAGGGAGTATGTGTGTGTGTGTGTGTGTGTGTGTGTGTTTGCTTGGAAGCAAAGGAAGGCAGTGGAACTTAAGTTGTATCCTCTTAAGTTCCAAGAAAATGATGTAAGCGTAATTTTTTAAGTGGTCTGTGTTCGTTTTCAAGGTGGGTTGTGTTCGCGTGTAAAGATGTGCTCATTTTCAACGGGGTTTGAGCTTATTTTCAACGTGGTTTGAGCTCATTTTAAGGGGGTTTTAATTTGTCGTTTGAATACGATGCCCGGGACCAGCTGGTTCCCGGCAACGAACACAGCAACCATCTGGTTCCCGGCAACGAACACAGCAACCATCTGGTTCCCGGCATCGAACACAGCAACCATCTGGTTCCCGGCATCGAACACAGCAACCATCTGGTTCCCGGCATCGAACCCAGCAACCAGCTGGTCCCTGCCTTCGTATCCACCACCTGTGAAGCATGCAGACACTCAACTAATATTTCCTCAATAAAAGCGGATCTGTGGTTCTATGTGCGTTGAACCTGACAAATTTCATTAAATATATTTATTCCGGTAGTTCAGTGTTGAAGACAATTTTCTTCACTAGCTGTTACAAAAAAGTAATATAGCTTTTATGGAAACAGAAATCAATTACGAGGTACCCAGCCAGGGATAAAATAGCTGAGATCATTGTCTTCTGCAGGACATTTATATATATTTTTATTTTTATTAACACATCGGCCGATTCCCACCAAGGCAGGGTGGCCCGAAAAAGAAAAACTTTCATCATCATTCACTCCATCACTGTCTTGCCAGAAGGGTGCTTTACACTACAGTTATAAAACTGCAACATTAACACCCCTCCTTCAGAGTGCCGGCACTGTACTTCCCATCTCCAGAACTCAAGTCCGGCCTGCCGGTTTCCCTGATTCCCTTCATAAATGTTACTTTGCTCACACTCCAACAGCACGTCATGTATTAAAAACCATATGCCTCCATTCACTCCTATCAAATACGCTCCCCATGCTTGCTGGAAGTCCAAGCCCCTCGCACACAAAACTTCCTTTACCCCCTCCCTCCAACCTTTCCTAGGCCGACCCCTACCCCGCCTTCCCTCCACTACAGATTTATACACTCTCGAAGTCACTCTGTCTCGTTCCATTCTCTCTACATGTCCAAACCACCTCAACAACCCCTCCTCAGCTCTCTGGACAATCGTTTTGGTAATCCGCACCTCCTCCTAATTTCCAAACTCCGAATTCTCTGCATTATATTCACACCACACATTGACCTCAGACATGACATCTCCACTGCCTCCAGCCTTCTCCTCGTTGCAACATTCATCACCCATGCTTCACACCCATATAAGAGCGTTGGTATAACTATACTCTCATACATTCCCCTCTTTACTTCCATAGACAAGGTTCTTTGTCTCCACAGACTCCGAAGTGCTCCACTCACCCTTTTCCCCTCATCAATTCTATGATTCACCTCATCCTTCATAGACCCATCCGCCGACATGTCCACTCCCAAATATCTGAATACATTCACCTCCTCCATACTCTCTCCCTCCAATCTGATATCCAATCTTTCGTCACCTATTCTTTTTGTTATCCTCATCACCTTACTCTTTCCTATATTCACTTTCAATTTTCTTCTTTTACACACCCTACCAAATTCATCCACCAACCTCTGCAGCTTCTCTTCAGAATCTCCCAAAAGCACAGTGTCATCAGCAAAAAGCAACTGTGACAACTCCCACTTTGTATTTGCTTCTTTATCTTTTAGCCCAACACCTTTTGCCAAGACCCTGCATTCACTTCTCTTACAACCCCATCTATAAATATATTGAACAACCACGGTGACATCACACATCCTTGTCTAAGGCCCACTTTTACTGGGAAATAGTCCCCTTCCCTCCTACACACTCTAACCTGAGCCTCACTATCCTCATAAAAACTCTTCACTGCTTTCAGTAACCTTCCTCCTATTCCATACACCTGCAACATCTGCCACATTGCCCCCTATCTACCCTATCATACGCCTTTTCCAAATCCATAAATGCCACAAAAACATCTTTACCCTTATCCAAATACTGTTCACCTATATGTTTCACTGTAAACACTTGGTCTACACACCCCTACCTTTCCTAAAGCCCCCTTGTTCATCTGCTATCCTGCTTTCTGTTTTACTCTTAATTCTTTCAATAATAACTCTACCATACACTTTACCAGGTACACTCAACAGACTTATTCCCCTATAATTTTTGCACCTCTTTTTGTCCCCTTTGCCTTTATACAAAGGAACAATACACGCTCTCTGCCAATCCCTAGGTACCTTACCCTCTTCCATACATTTATTAAATAATAGCACCAACCACTCCAAAATTATATCCCCACCTGCTTTTAACATTTCTATCTTTATCCCATCAATCCCAGCTGCCTTACCCCTTTCATTCTACCCACTGCTCACGAACTTCCCTACACCCACAACTGGCTCTTCCACACTCCTACAAGATGTTATTCCTCCTTGCCCTACACACGAAATCACAGCTTCCCTGTCTTCATCAACATTTAACAAATCCTCAAAATATTCTCTCCATCTTCCCGATACCTCTAACTCTCCATTTAATAACTCTCCTCTCCTATTTTTAACTGTCAAATCCATTTGTTCTCTAGGCTTCCTCAACTTATTAATCTCATTCCAAAACTTTTCTTATTTTCAACAAAATTTGCTGATAACATCTCACCCACTCTCTCATCTGCTCTCTTTTACATTGCTTCACCACTCTTTTAACCTCTCTTTTTCTCTCCATATACTCTTCCCTCCTTGCATCACTTCTACTTTGTAAAAACCTCTCATATGCTAACTTTTCCCCCTTACTACTCTCTTTACATCATCATTCCACCAATCGCTCCTCTTCCCTCCTGCACCCACTCGCCTGTAACCACAAACTTCTGCTGAACACTCTAACACTACATTTTTAAATCTACCCCATACATTTTCGACCCCATTTCCTACACTCTCACTAGCCCATCTATCCTCCAATAGTTGTTTATATCTTACCCTAACTGCCTCCTCTTTTAGTTTATAAACCTTCACCTCTCTTTTACTTACTGATTCTATTTTCCTTGTATCCCATCTACCTTTTACTCCCACTGTAGCTATAACTAAAAAGTGATCTGATATATCTGTAGCCCTCTATAAACATGTACATCCTGAAGTCTACTCAACAGTCTTTTATCTACCAATACATAGTCTAACAAACTACTGTCATTACGCCCTACATCATATCTTGTATACTTATTTATCCTCTTTTTCTTAAAATATGTATTACCTATAACTAAACCCTTTCTATACAAAGTTCAATCAAAGGGCTCCCATTATCATTTACACCTGGCACCCCAAACTTACCTACTACACCCTCTCTGCATGTTTCTCCCACTTTAGCATTTAGGTCCCCTACCACAATTACTCTCTCATTTGGTTCAAAAGTTCCTATACATTCGCTTAACATCTCCCAAAATCTCTCTCTCTCCTCTACACTCCTCTCTTCTCCAGGTGCATACACGCTTATTATGACCCACTTTTCGCATCCGACCCTTATTTTAATCCACATAATCCTTGAATTTACACATTTATATTCCCTCTTTTCCTTCCATAACTGATCCTTCAACATTATTGCTACCCCTTCCTTAGCTCTAACTCTCTCAGATATTCCCGACTTAATCCCATTTATTTCTCCCCACTGAAACTCGCCTACCCCCTTCAGCTTTGTTTCGCTTAGGGCCAGGACATCCAACTTCTTTTCATTCATAACATCGGCAATCATCTCTTTCTTATCATCCGCACTACATCCACGCACATTCAGACAACCCAATTTTATAAAGTTTTTCTTCTTCTCGTTTTTAGTAGATTTGTACAGGAGAAGGGGTTACTAGCCCATTGCTCCCGGCATCTTAGTCGCCTCATACGACACGCATGGCTTACGGAGGAAAGATTCTTTCCACTTCCCCATGGACAATAGAGAAAATAAAAAGAACAAGAGCTATTAAGAAAAAGAAGAAAAACCTAGATGTGTGTATGTATATATATGCATGTGTATGCCAGTGTAGTGTGACCTAAAGTGTAAGTAGAAGTAGCTAGATATACCTGTTATCCAGCGTGTTTATGAGACAGAAAAAAGACACCAGCAATCCTACCATCATGTAAAACAGTTTCAGGTTTCTGTTTCACAGTCACCTGGCAGGACGGTAGTACCTCCCTGGGTGGTTGCTGTCTACCAACCTACTACCTATATATATATATATATATATATATAAACCAACATAGTTATAACACTAAACGTAATCATTCAACACTTGCCTGATATAATCACGTAATTTAATAAATGTGAAAGTAAGGATAATTATCGATTTCAGTTGCACAACAGTTTGCGTCTATAATGCCGTGGGCCAGATTATGCATTGATGGTCTATAATTCATGTGTAGTTGGCACACAGTGGTGTCTGTGGCGGGGAGCACTCACGGCACTTGGGTGAGAAAGGCAGGGGCCTAAGGGCAAGAGCTCAGCCCTTCTGCCCTGTAGTTTTGAGGTGGTCAGTCCCTCAGGTGGTTAGTGTCTCAGCTGGTCAGTCCCCTTAGCTCAGGGACTGACTACCTCGAAAATTTCTTCTTCGAAACTGATGACTGATCACATCTTCGGCCCTGTGCACTAAGTGAGGTTAAAACAAGCTAATTACACACACACACACACGGGGGAAGACAGTTGTCATAACGGGGACTGTGACCTCAAACAGGAAGCACACTCTCCTTCCCTCCACTCACTGGCCCCTCCATCACGCCGTTACCATTTTCCTTCAGGGTGTAACAACATGCTCATCCTCACAATTATCACATCTTTTCTTCCTCTTTCCTCTTCTATTTTTCCCAGCCTCCCTTTACCCTCTCTCCATCTCTCTCAGCCTCCCTCCATCCTCTCTCCATCTCAGCCACCCTCTACCCTCTCTCCATCTCTCTCAGCTTCCCTCTACCCTCTCTCCATCTCTCTCAGCCACCCTCTCCACTTCCTTCAAGGACCCCCAGTGTAAATAAGTCACATTGTTTCATTGTAATGCGTTATCTTGGGTTATAGCTACACATTGTACTTTTTTATGTGCCCAGGATATCTGTGACTGACAGGACCATTCCAATTTTTGTCTGTTATATACGCAAAACCGAAAAAAAGGTTTTTTTTTTCTCTCCACACACTCAGTGTGTGTGTGTGTGTGTGTGTGTGTAACTTATCAGACTTCAAGAGCGTGCGTTTAGATACTAACTCTCCATGGGACTACGATTTATATATGCGTCTGTCTTTCCGCCTCTCTCTCTCTCTCTCTCTCTCTCTCTCTCTCTCTCTCTCTCTCTCTCTCTCTCTCTCTGCTGAAGATTTCTCACAAAAGAGATATATTTACACAATATAATTGCATTCTTGCAACGTGCATCTTCTTCGGCAACAGTATAGAGAGTATTCTATCCTACTGTAAACAAATGGTGTTCTATCCTGATACAAAGAAATAGATGGTGCTTCTATACTACTGCGAGCATATTACTTTTACCTGCCACAAACAAATAGAACGTGGTCTATCCCGCTTGAGATATCGCGAGGTAAGCTGCCTTCCACTCGGTGTTTAAGGGAGACTGAGGCTAATAGACGGTGGGCTATCAGGCTCTCAGTGAATAGACTATGGTCTAACCTGCCACAAGCAGTGTTTACCTGGGAGCTCAGGGGGATACCGGGGTGACGTAACAGAATAAATAAAAAATACACCAGTATAACTATGCAAAGAGAGGTGTATAATATTGATATTAGTGTATAATATTGATGTTAGTGTATAATATTGATGTTAGTGTATAATATTGATGTTAGTGTATAATATTGATGTTAGTGTTTAATATTGATGTTAGTGTTTAATATTGATGTTAGTGTATAATATTGATGTTAGTGTATAATATTGATGTTAGTGTATAATATTGATGTTAGTGTATAATATTGATGTTAGTGTATAATATTGATGTTAGTGTATAATAATGATGTTAGTGTATAATATTGATGTTAGTGTTTAATATTGATGTTAGTGTTTAATATTGATGTTAGTGTTTAATATTGATGTTAGTGTTTAATATTGATGTTAGTGTATAATATTGATGTTAGTGTATAATATTGATGTTAGTGTATAATATTGATGTTAGTGTATAATATTGATGTTAGTGTTTAATATTGATGTTAGTGTTTAATATTGATGTTAGTGTATAATATTGATGTTAGTGTATAATATTGATGTTAGTGTTTAGGAGAACCACAGCCTTATTGACCCTCGTGCAGTCGATAGGTCATAAACACAACAAACTAGCAATGTATAAGGAAATGGAGGGGAAGATAATGAAGGGGAGGGGAGGATAATGCAAGGAAGGGAAAACGGGACATGGGAAAGGTGTAGAATAAGGGTTGTAAGCTACCATTTTAGAAAGGAGGAGCAGGTAATGCGAAAAGGAAGTAAAGGGGAAAGGCGATGCAGAGAGGAGGAATTAAAGAACAGGAAAAAAAGGAGAGGAAAGAAAAGAGTATTGAGAGGGGCAAAAGGGTAGATGGGATGAAATTGTACACAGAGCAAAGCTCAGACCTTTACAACATAATTGTCCTCAAAGATTTGTTAAGTTATACCATAAATTAAGAAAAGATTCTAGACTTCACCTTACGAAAGCAGACAAAGGAAATGCGATAGTAATTATGGACAAGGTAGATTATAGAGAGGAAAATAACATGTTATCTGAAAACAGGGGAACTGACGTGCCCATTAATGCCTCGTACGGCACAGACCAACAGAGGCTGTGTTGGTGTGTGGGGCAGTGGTACCGTAGCCTCGAATAGAGATTTGCACGGCAGAAACCTTCAGCAGAACATGACAAGGCTGAATAGGTTGTAGCAAGCAGAGCGTGGAGTCGTAACTCGGGGGAGTCGTAACTCATTAAGTCGTAACTCGACGAGTGTTTCTCGCACAACGATACCGATGTTTTGGAGCGCCAGATGGCAGCGGCCGCAATCAGGTCGCCCTGGTGGGTTGCTGCACACTCAGAGCTTGGAGTTGTAACACTCAGAGCTTGGAGTTGTCACACTCAGAGCTTGGAGTTGTAACACTTAGAGCTTGGAGTTGTCACACTCAGAGCTTGGAGTTGTAACACTCAGAGCTTGGAGTTGTCACACTCAGAGCTTGGGGTTGTCACACTCAGAGCTTGGAGTTGTCACACTCAGAACTTGAAGTTGTACACTCAGAGCTTGGAGTTGTAACACTCAGAGCTTGGAGTTGTCACACTCAGAGCTTGGAGTTATCACACTCAGAACTTGGAGTTCCCACACTCAGAATTTGGAGCTGTCACACTCAGACATGTGCTCACACAGCACTGAGGTTATGAGAGCAGGTGTTACTTCACATTCACCTAGCTGGTCATGTTTCACATTCATCTAGATGGCCTTGTTTCACATTCACCTAGCTATCTTGTTTCACATTCACCTAGCTGACATGTTGAGAATACTCCTCACTTGCCTTACATACTTTTCTCATAGTAATATCAAGAGTAATTTGTGTGAGTTACGAGAGAGAGAAAGAGAGAATGACATCTCTCATACTACGACTAGTGCCTGGAAAGCTGACCGAAGTGCCTCTCTAACTGAAGTGCCTCAGTGCCCTGACACTGGTGCTGAAGTTGTTTTAGTTCATGTGGATGACACCAAGTTACGATATATACAGCTGTGAGGACACTTAAACAAGCAGGTCTTGGAAATGGCCCTCGTTAGGAGCTATTACAGAACACGGGTCAGCAGTCACTGAGGGAGCTAGGTGAGGTTCTGTTTGAGTCAGTAAACCTTCACTGGTTTCTGGACCGTGTGAAGCCAGGAGCCTCCTCATTTGTGTTTTGAGAACCGTCGTGGTTTTGAGAATAGCGTCGTGGTTCGAGAACAGCGTCGAGGTTCGAGAACAGCGTCGTGGTTTTGAGAGCAGCGTCGTGGTTTTGAGAACAGCGTCGTGGATTCTGATCTGGTGTGATTGAGATGTGTCAGCGGCTGTTTGAGTTCAGAACGAACGCCGCCCAGTTTGTGTGACTCTAGGGAGGTTGATAAACTAATTTGAAGACCCTAACCTGTAAGTCTTCTTTGGTCTTAGAAGATCTGGTGAGGCTCTGACCGCTGTGACAAACTCTTGTGACGATCCAGCGGTCCTGCACGTCCTACCCTGCAGGTATTGTGTGGTCTTGGTGGAATACCTGATGGGTCTTAACCTCTGGGGACGTCCTCTTCAGGGGCAGCAGATGTTAAAGGAAACTTACCCAAGGATCTCACGTCGCCCGGCAATTGAACCCGTGTCCTTTCGGTTGTGGGCCGAGCGTTCTACTTCTGACCTACAAATCACCGCCGCAACTTTCCACTTACTTCAACCATTCCAGCGTAACTACACGTTCCCTCATTATCTTGTGTGCATGTTGCAGTCAGCCTCCCATCTCTTCCCGTCACTGCTAATACCAGGAGTCAGGAGCTGTGACTCAACCCCTCTGTATAGAAGTCTAGGTAAGGACAGTGGCATTGTCACTGGTCCCAGGTTATTTTCCCGATGAGTGAACACACACAATGCTTGATACGTGCACTTCCGGACGCTTGTCTACTGTCCTCCTCAGCGGCTTTCCCATCACTCCACTGTCTTGTGTCATATATATATATATATATATATATATATATATATATATATATATATATATATATATATATATATATATATATATATATATATATATAATGTGTGTGTGTGTTGAGAAGAATAGGCAAAACTTTCGATTTTGGCTTAAATAGCAACGCTCTTCTTGCCGAATAAGGCAAGCGAAAATTTGTGTATGCAATAATTTCGCAAAAATTATTCTGAACCTAACTAAAAAATATATTTCATTATGTTTGTTTTTACATTAACATACGAAAAAATATATACGTATCTTTAAACGTATAAAAGAAAATTTTAGAAAGGACTTAATTTTAAATGAGTTCTTGCTAATTGACCAATATTACCTATTCGGCACGACCATATATATATGGGCCAGCGCTACCATGGCATTACCATAGCCTAGAGTGCTATCACGCGTGGATACCAGGAAGTAGCCTAGAATTTTGCCTAATTAATGAGTTATAATTAACTGTTATGTATTCCCCAGACACGGGGGTAGGTATCCCCCGACACTGGGAATACCTATAATGATCGTCGTTTTTTTATTCCCTCTTCCTCCAAGGTTTTCATTAAAACATAAGAACATCTCTTCCGATCGGCTTCAAACTCTTAAACACTGATGTATCGTACTGCTAGGTCCCAGGTTGCCAATTTTATTTAATAAAATTTTTATTAGGAAATACAATTTCAGCTCAATAACTTCAAGAAATTTGTTGCATTGATTTTGATTTGCTGGTCAGGTCATTAATTCCGTAATTTCAATTTTGCTTCGGGTTTTTGACACTTTCTACTAAAATTATATTTCGTTTACGTTAGCGTCATGCAATTTAATTGATATGTAATTAAAGCTGGTTTATTATAAAGTTTTCTTCTGTTTTCTTCTGTTTTCTTCTGTTTCGTAGTTGTGACTTGTGATGGCTGGCGTTGGTTACGCCTCCGTCATTCCAAAGTGGAGTTTACCTGGAGAGGGTTTCGGGGGTCAACGCCCCCGCGGCCCGGTCTGAGACCAGGCCTCGTGGTGGATCAGGGTCTGATCAACCAGGCTGTTACTGCCGGCCGCACGCAAACTGACCTACGAACCACAGCCCGGTTGGTCAGGGACTGACTTTAGGTGCCTGTCCAGTGCCTTCGAGAAAGTTTTTAACTGAGTTTCGGTTAATATCTTAAGAGAGTCATTATCAAAGCGCTGCCTCGTGAAGGTAATGAAGGAGATGTGTTGGTGGATGTGTCTGCACCGTGTGTTGTGTTTATGCGATGTTTCGCTACGGCAGTGCGATGACGCTTTTGGCACAGGAAGGTTTTGTTAGGTGACGTTTCGAACACCCATGAGCGAAACGTCTTGTAAATAAAGGTGTGTTGTGTTCTAAGTGGTCTTTCTGTTACCCTGCTCATCTTGATGTTTTATGCTGGATTATAACCAAATTAGCACCTTATAACCTCTGATATTTTGTGTTTGTATATATATATATATATATATATATATATATATATATATATATATATATATATATATATATATATATATATATATATATATATATTATATATATATATATATATATATATATATATATATATATATAATAATAGATATAATACACACACATACACACACACATACACACACACATACACACACACACACACACACACACACACACACACACAAGGAATGCTCCAAGAATGTTGCTTACTCATGGACTTGATTTCTAGAACAACGGAGAGAGTGAGGAGACACAGTCACAACATACACTATACTCAGGAGGACTCTACAGCACCAGCACTACAAGGAGATACATGGAAACTGGACACACACACCTGACTCGCACACACAACAACACTCTTGAGAACCTCGAGGTAGTGGACACGGTGGACTGAGATCTGAGCGACAGTGGAACCAGATACAGTACGCGAGTCTTGAAGGCACTCCGGCTCGAAACCCACAAATTCTTTTAGGCAATTACAATTACGTAATTATAACTGTAATTATAATTATGAAATTATAACTAAGTA
The DNA here is from genome assembly GCA_009830355.1 of Cherax destructor. Lineage (NCBI taxonomy): Eukaryota > Metazoa > Arthropoda > Malacostraca > Decapoda > Parastacidae > Cherax > Cherax destructor. The sequence goes on along the minus strand of WNWK01002019.1, from coordinate 57,356 downwards.
ATTATACCTACAGCCCTGCCCTCAGGGTGACGGATCAAATGTATTGTGGGGGGAGAGAGTGAGAGAGAGAGAGAGAGAGAGAGAGAGAGAGAGAGAGAGAGAGAGAGAGAGAGAGAGAGAGAGCGTGCTTCAGTTTTGTTATTTACGTTGTCATAGTAACGATTATTTTTCAGGAAGCTCAAATTATCTGATAATCAGCGAGTTACATTGCTAAAAATATACATCTGGGAATTATAACAAGAGCGATTATATAATCCTGTGTGTGTGCGTGTTTGTGTGTGTATGGGTGTGTGTGTATGGGTGTGTGTATGTGTGTGTGTACCTATTTATGAATTCAGGTGTAGTCTCCAGCTCTCGTCCCCGCATTTTAACTAATAGGTCAGATTTCTATAAGTTTCATTTCTGGTTGGGCCTGGTCGATTATCGTACCTAGCCTTAAAACTGTGTGAAATCTGAGCTCAAGTGCCTCCTGCTTGTATGTGTGTGTGTGCGTGTCTGCATGTCAAATGATGCTTTTTTCAGGTCTTCCCAAAGTGGTTCAGGATAACTAGGTCAAGATTCTTGGTACAGTTGGTTGTTGAAGGTAGTGCCAGACCTTCATACTACCACTGTTGTTAACGCCATACCCCTTCATACTACCACTGTTGTTAACGCCATACCCCTTCATACTACCACTGTTGTTAACGCCATACCCCTTCATACTACCACTGTTGTTAACGCCATACCCCTTCATATTACCACTGTTGTTAACGTCATACCCCTTCATATTACCACTGTTGTTAACGTCCCTACCCCTTCATACTACCACTGTTGTTACCGCCATACCCCTTCATACTACCACTGTTGTTAACGCCATACCCCTTCATACTACCACTGTTGTTAACGCCATACCCCTTCATACTACCACTGTTGTTAACGCCATACCCCTTCATACTACCACTGTTGTTAACGCCATACCCCTTCATACTACCACTGTTGTTAACGCCATACCTTCATACTACCACTGTTAACGCCATACCCTTCATACTACCACTGTTGTTAACGCCATACCCCTTCATACTACCACTGTTGTTAACGCCATACCCTTCATACTACCACTGTTGTTAACGCCATACCCCTTCATACTACCACTGTTGTTAACGCCATACCCCTTCATACTACCACTGTTGTTAACGCCATACCCCTTCATACTACCACTGTTGTTAACGCCATACCCCTTCATACTACCACTGTTGTTAACGCCATACCCCTTCATACTACCACTGTTGTTAACGCCATACCCCTTCATACTACCACTGTTGTTAACGCCATACCCCATGCTGTAACTTCTCGGATAACTTCCAAAAGCCTCAGCGGTGCAGTTTCGAACGTTCAAACAAGATGCTTCATAATTCTACGTCGGGGCAAGAGCGTCGTTCATGTGTGTTGTTGTACAACTCTCAGTATTACCAGTCAGGTGGAGTGTAATGTTCATTCTTATCAGCACATTAAATATATCTGAGTTTACCTTTTCTAAATGGCTTCAGTATCTAATGACTAAAGCCTTTTAAGAAGATGATAATGTCCATTAAGGTTGTTTGTGGACAGATCTGTCAATATATTAAATTAAAAATTCATGGAATCGTTAAAAATCGAGCGAGAATTCGAGAATGTCTCTGCTGATAGACTTTTAATTTTCGGTGTTGTGTGTGTTTCAGTAGGTGAGGTTTTGGTGTGTTTCAGTAGGTAAGACTTCAGTCTTGGTGTGTGTTTCAGTAGGTAAGACTTCAACCTTGGCGTGTGTTTCAGAAGGGATACTGTATATTGAAGCAGTATACAGGTGTGAAGGGATACTGTACAATAAAGCAGTATGCAGGTGTGAAGGGATACTGTACAATGAAGCAGTATGCAGGTGTGAATTGATACTGTACAATGAAGCAGTATGCAGGTGTGAAGGGATACTGTACAATGAAGCAGTATGCAGGTGTGTAGCAGGTGTGAAGGGATACTGTACAATAAAGCAGTATGCAGGTGTGAAGGGATACTGTACAATGAAGCAGTATGCAGGTGTGAAGGGATACTGTACAATAAAGCAGTATGCAGGTGTGAAGGATACTGTACAATAAACCAGTATGCAGGTGTGAAGGGATACTGTACAATGAAGCAGTATGCAGGTGTGAAGGGATACTGTACAATAAAGCAGTATGCAGGTGTGAAGGATACTGTACAATGAAGCCAGTATGCAGGTGTAGCAGTGTGAAGGGATACTGTACAATAAAGCAGTATGCAGGTGTGAAGGGATACTGTACAATAAACCAGTATGCAGGTGTGAAGGGATACTGTACAATAAACCAGTATGCAGGTGTGAAGGGATACTGTACAATAAACCAGTATGCAGGTGTGAAGGATACTGTACAATAAACCAGTATGCAGGTGTGAAGGATACTGTACAATAAACCAGTATGCAGGTGTGAAGGATACTGTACAATAAACCAGTATGCAGGTGTGAAGGATACTGTACAATAAACCAGTATGCAGGTGTGAAGGATACTGTACAATAAACCAGTATGCAGGTGTGAAGGGATACTGTACAATGAAGCAGTATGCAGGTGTGAAGGATACTGTACAATGAAGTAGTATGCAGGTGTGAAGGGATACTGTACAATGAAGCAGTATGCAGGTGTGTAGCAGGTGTGGGTGGATTCACCAATGTTTAACAAGGAAACAGTGAAGTGCGTGCTGTCAGTGTCAAGGTTACTGCAACTTTGTTTACCTCTGAGTGTCCGGATGATATGGTTGAGTTATTCACATACCTCTTCGTCATTCTCTGTCTCCACTTTCCTCTCTTCCTTATCACTTGGTCCATTTTCATCATTTTTCTTACAGTGTGGCTTTGGTATTTCTCCGGTTTTGTCTTCTCCTTTGCTTCTATGTCACTTTTGGTTTCCTTGCGTCCCTCCTGATCTCTGCATGTTATTTTCTTTCCCTCCTGCTAGTTCCTTTGTATTCTCCTCCTCTTGGCATTTGCTGGTTGAATCTAAACTATGTACTGATGAACAAAGGTGAAAAAGAGACGTTGCAGAAGAAATTCTTGGACACCGTTTCGCTCTACAGTGTAAAATGTTGCCCCAGTGAAAACCTGTTCCGAAACGTTGTATGATGTCGTGCCTCTTGTTGGCTGAACTATGGTTCACATGGCGGGTCTTGCGCATGTCTCTGGGTGGCCGAGAAGCTGAGTATCGCATCCCCTAAACTTTGGCACAAGACGTATGTACAACACTTGGGTATCTTTGTTACCGGAACGTTTCGCCTGCTCAGCAGGCTGCTCAGCAGGCTGCTTCACTCGAATGCAGAGGTGACCTCAGTACCTGAGAGACAGTAGAAGACGTGAAGAGGTAATTTTAATGCGTTCATTGCCTGCCTGAACACCTTCGTCACTGCTGGTTGGAAAGCTTGCCAATTTATGGTGCTAACGGAAGCCTAAGAGAAATTATTCTAAAACGGGATCTGAGAAAGCGAAGGATCTTTCCAACTTGCATGAAAATCGGTTGAATGATCTTCGTAGTTTCTACAAGACTCTAATTAAATCTTGAGCGAGTGAATGGCAATTTAGAGAGTAGAATGTGTGAAATACGCGGGTGTCAGAGACAGGGCTTGTGACGGTGGCTTCGGCTTGAGTGACTACCATGAGGCAATGAACGTACACTTACGAATGAGACGCGGTAATCGCTCTAGCATTTGACGAACGATCGTAGGCGACTCATCACGGCGAGGAGCCAGAACGAAGAATTATATATATATATATATATATATATATATATATATATATATATATATATATATATATATTTATTTATTTATTTTTTCCTTCAGCCTCACCGCAGCAGTTACACAATCATCGTGACCAGAAGTGAAAGAAGTGACTGTTGTTTACCTAACGCAGTGGAAGAGAAAGTTCTCCCACATTTGATAGTTTTATCATGGACGCCGTACCCTTTCTTTTGTTGGTAGTGAAGGGCAGGATGGTTTTAATCCCTGGATATCAAAAGTTCTTCACTAGCCCTTCACTATTTAATACGATACAGTACGTTGTATAATGCCTAATGCTGCATGCCAGTGTCTTGCATTACTTAAATTGCCAATAACATTGTAGACCATAGATAAATTATTATTATTATTTATTACAGAGCCGTCTGTTATGTTCAATCCTACGGTAGCCACAGTCTATTGTCTTCAATGCTACGGTACCCATAGTCTATTGTCTTCAATGCTACGGTAGCCACAATCTGTTGTATCAAACGCAGCGAAAATAGTTATTCACAGTAGACAATCCCAAGACCATTGTGATATGTGTGAGTAAATTTTGCAGCGATGTACAGTGTAGCGGAGTGACTGTGAAGGAAGCTGGAGTGCTTCTCTGACGGTGGTAACTGTTGGGGGTGATGGTGTGGTGGTGATGCTGGTCATGGTAGTGATGTGATGGTGGTGGCAACGATGGTGTTGATATGATGGTGGTGGCAACGATGGTGTTGATATGATGGTGATGGCAGCGATGGTGTGATATGATGGTGGTGGCAATGGTGGTGTTGTGGTAGTCATGGTGTAGTGACGTAGTGATTGTAATTGGGGTCATGATTGGGTGTCACTGGTGGTGTTTACCCAGTAATGGTGATGTTGGGGTGGTGGTGTTTACCCAGTAATGGTGATGTTGGGGTGGTGGTGTTTACCCAGTAATGGTGATGTTGGGGTGGTGGTGTTTACCCAGTAATGGTGATGTTATAGACTATAAAGTCGTACCATTATCTCGTGGGTCAGTTGTTTTCCTCTGGTTACTAACACATCTCTGTTGTGTTCTCGTGTAAGTGATCTTCTTCCTTGGTCCTTAACTCCTGTCTTCCTTCAAGTTTTATATCGATTTTACATCTGACACTATGTCGTTATCAAGGTGTCATTCACCCTCTCTTCTTTTCCTAGCATATTTACTATATTACTAACTCTTCTGCTTGCATTCCTCTTCTTCTCTCTCTCTCCCACCTTGATCTTAAGCTTTACCACTCTCATTTAGTTCCTCGGGCTCTCTATAGTTCTGGCTGAATAGTGGAATCTCTCTCTATTTTTTCCATTCAATCTTTATTGATATGTATGTTTATGTGGCATGCTGACGTATTCTGTTTAGTCCCTCCATCATACCCTGGGTTGTCTCTCCTTCCATTCCTTCTTCCTTTATACTTTATTCTGGAAATTTCTTCCCTGAATAATTAGTCTTCTGTCGTGTAGTACAGTGTTGTGTTCATCTCTCTTTCTCTTGTCTTCTATCCCATGTCTACCAGATATTTAAATCTTAGCAGTGTGGTCTGTGCTTCATTATTTTAGAGTGAAAACCAGGGGCAGTCGTGATGGTTTATTTCTTCTCTTACATTCTTGTGGTTTCTTTTACACTATGATTCATGAACTTTACCAATGCAGTTAGCGTCAGTGTAGCTCTGCACGCTGCCACTCACATGTGTGGAGACAATTTATTCCAGAACGGTTATTTGAATGAAGCTTCTTATGAACATTTGCTTTGCGTTGATACTTCTTTTATATTTTGCTGTCAAAATGATGATTATGATGGCCTTGTCGCTGTCCTCGTGCGCCTGCCTCTCTCTCTCTTCTCTTATTTAGCATAAAGAGGTTTAACATTACTCTTTCTGTTGCCTTGAGTCCCGATTTTTTTTTTTTTTTTTTTGGTCTTGGGGAAATTCGTAATCCGAAATGATGATACAGCGCGAGGGATTGGAAGGTAATCAGGTTTAATCCGAGGAAGGGAAGGTTGGTTCTAATTCCTTGATCAATGACTCCTTCAGCGACATCAAGACGCCCCACCTCCACCACCTAGAAGGGACCCAGGTATTGTTCCTGCAGTAGTATTGTTGAGTTTAAGGGCTATGAGGGCCATGAGCCGTCATCCTGAGATATGGTCAGGGAACTCACCCATGGTCAGGTTCTCCGGCTCCTGAAACTCACTAGTTGATGATGTTGTCGTGGCAGTGGTATTGTTGTCGTGGCAGTTACCATTTTGTCCTAGGCACATGTCGATTAGACACTAGGCCTGTTGTATGTGTGTGTGTGTGTGTGGAAACACATCGAAATGTTTCCACCCCGCCGGGAAGCGAACCCGGGCTCTCCGTGCATGAAGCGAGAGCTTTAGCCACCAGGCCACCGTGGTATTGTTGTCGTGGCAGTGGTATTGTTGTTGTAGCAGTGGTATTGTTGTCGTGGCAGTGGTATTGATTTTTGTGGCTGTGGTATTGCTGTTGTGGCAGTGGTATTGTTGTTGTGGCAGTGGTATTGTTGTCGTGGCAGTGGTATTGTTGTTGTGGCAGTGGTATTGCTGTTGTGGCAGTGGTATTGTTGTTGTGGCAGTAGTGTTGTTGTTGTGGCAGTGGTATTGTTGTTGTGGCAGTGGTATTATTGTGACAGTGGTAATGTTGTGGCAGTGGTATTGTTGTTGTGGCAGTGGTATTGTTGTTGTGGCAGTAGTATTATTGTGACAGTGGTAATGTTGTTGTGGCAGTGGTATTGTTGTGGCAGTGGTATTGTTGTTATGGCAGTAGTATTGTTGTCGTGACAGTGGTATTGTTGTTGTGGCAGTGGAATTGTTGTTGTGGCAGTGGTATTGTTGCGGCAGTGGTATTGTTGTGGCAGTGGTATTGTTGTTGTGGCAGTGGTATTGTTGTTGTGGCAGTGGTATTGTTGTGGCAGTGGTATTATTATGGTAGTGGTGTTGTCGTGGTATTGGTATTATTGTCGTAGTGGTTGTGTTGTCGTAGTAGTGGTAGTGTTGTCGTTGTGGTGGTGTTATGGCAGGAGTGTTGTGGTAGAAGCGTTGTCCTGATGCTGATGACTGTGGTGCCCTATTGGTTGTGGCAGTGGTGTTGTGGTGGTGCTAGAGACGGTGGTGGCAGTGGTGTTGTGGTGGTGCTAGTGACGGTGGTGGCAGTGGTGTTGTGGTGGTGCTAGTGACGTGGTGGCAGTGGTGTTGTGGTGTGCTGTGACGTGGTAGGACTGGAGTGGTGGTGCTGTGGTAGTGGTGGTGGTGCCTGTGGTGGTGGTGCCTGTGGTGGTGGTGGTGCCTGTGGTGGTGGTGGTGCCTGTGGTGGTGGTGGTGCATGTGGTGGTGGTGGTGGTGTCGTGACGAAAGTATAGATTTTCAGTTGGTAGCGAAAATGAGAGTAAAGATAAAAGAGATGACCTAAATTAACGTTTTGTGAGATAAAATACATTAAGCTATGTATATACAGTGTGTATGGTAGTTGTAGCACCGTGGTTCATGGTGGGGCTATTGTCTTGGTCAGAGACGAGGTCCGCTCGGGATAATTAGGGTCCCATTCAAGGCTTTGAGGTCTTACCCTTGAAGGAAGTGTCTTGAAGAGTGCCGCGGGAACCAGTGAGTGCCATTCACATCTTGGCTGGAACTGTCACTCAGTTCATATACACATCTCTCTCTCATTCATATATATATATATATATATATATATATATATATATATATATATATATATATTACGTTTCTTACCTTGCATTTTTCCTCAGACAATAAATCCTGGACATGATCAAACTCCTGGGTAGTAATTTCCTCATGGTGTAACTCACTAAACTAGTCACTCACACTGTAACACTAACCACCAGGATGTACGTGCAACACTGATCCTAACTCCGTGCACGAAACATGCACAGGTGTACGTTATAAGAGAAGAGCGGCACGTAGCAAGACACACACACACACACCTGCCCGTGGTCGTGTGAGCAGTACACTGAGGCGTTGATAACACCACCGCTGGTTCCTCAGCCCCCTCCCTGCTTGCCTCCCTGCCTCCCTGCCGCCTCTCTTGTCGTGTTTACTCCGGTTCTGCTTCTCCTGCTAACACGGAATCAGCTCATGTGGTAGTGTTACTCAGTTTGCTAGTGTACAGGAATCAGCGTCGTGTGGTTACTCAGAAGACTCAGGAAAATCTGGCAGTTGTTCAGTGCAAGGCGCTATGTCACAGTTTACTCAGCAGTGCAGCCAGGATATCTGGCACTGTTTGTTCAGTGCAGCAAAGATATTTGGCACTGTTTACAAGCAGTGGAACAACGGTATTTGACACTGCTTGCAAGCAGTATGACAAGAGTATTTGACACTGTTTATAAAGCAATGGAAGAAAGGTATTTGACACTGCTTGCAAGCAGTATGACAAGAGTATTTGACACTGTTTATAAAGCAGTGGAAGAAAGGTATTTGACACTATTAGCTCTTTTATGAAGCTCCACTATTTACAAAAAAATATTTGTAAATCCGATTGTAAAAAAGGCATCTGAAATTGAACAGCACAAACTGTGAAGGCCTTTTCACCCGCTATTCAATTTTGGAAATGCTTTTTTAATAGCCTTTTCAAAAAATTACACTACAAGGAGGGGCTTTATAAGTAAAACGACTATATTTGTTTAGTGTGCCCTTGAAGACGTTTAGTGTGCCCTTGAAGACGTTTAGTGTGCCCTTGAAGACGTTTAGTGTGCCCTTGAAGACGTTTAGTGTGCCCTTGAAGACGTTTAGTGTGCCCTTGAAGACGACGTTGTTATAACTGCTGCTGGCAGGTGTAAAAGGCGTGGATCACGCATGTTCACACAGCCTTCTCTTCACAAATTAAACGCCACAGTATTAATTTAATGCCTGGGTATTAAGTAAATACCCCGGGAATTAAATTAATACCTCCCGTTTTAACTTTATACTCCGGGTATTAAGTTAATGCCCAAAATATCTAGTTAATACTCCGGGTATTTACTTTACACCTGGGTATTAACTTAGGGTCACAACAAACAATGGCACATATAATTCAGTTCTATCTGACTGGCCACTTATGTTTATCAAGAATCCTGGCACTGGTCTTTGGGTGCTTCATTTGCTAAAGTTTCTCATCCTGAAACAGCTGTTCTCTGTGTTTTATTTGTTAGTCATTCCATCATTTACTGTAAGATTGTAACTTGTATCCTGCCTGCTCGTCTAATTTGTGAATCAGCTTCTCTTTGGGGTACAGTGTTAAGTGCTTTCCTACAGTCCAAGAATACGCAGTCGATCCATCCTTGTCTTTCTTCCATGATTGTCGACATTCTCTCATAGAACTCCAGTAGGTTAGTGAGGCAAAACTTTCCTTCCATAAATCCATACTGGTTTTCTGTTAACCAAAAAATTCCAACCTAATATTGGATGCTTAACCAATCCTTCCTGATTTTCTTTTCCAATACCTTGTTTAGTTAGTTTAATATCTTTATTATGCACCCCATACCCATCCTGTGGGTGGTAGTCAAAAGATTACAGAGGTACATAATGGGTCCAGGGACTGGGCCCCAAAGTTTTGATAGTTGAACAAGGTACAAAGGTAATGAACTCCAGGTAGATCTGGTCACAATTATGAACAAGTTACAAGGTAATGAACTCCAGGTAGTATATATGACAGTGTTTGTGCTCACCTAATTGTACTCACGTATTTGTGACTGAAGGTTTTGAATCTAAGATCTTGGCCTCTCTGCCGGCCACCTAGTACTAGGTTCACTCTCTTCTGGTTTCGAGAGCCCTGTCATACCTATTCTTAAAACTATGTATGGATCTCACCTCTTCTACTTCACTGTCTATGTTCCACTTGCTGTCGTCACCAAGGTTAAAGAAGTGTTTCCTAGCATCCCTGTGACTCATCTGTATTTTAAACTTCCAGCCGTGCTCTGGTGTGTGTGAGTAAATACCTATTTGAACTTCTTGATTCGCCGGTACTCCCTGGAACGCAGGCGGAAGAGATACATTATTATATACACTTGGAAAATCCTAGAGGGATTAGTACCAAACTTGCACACGAAAATCACTCCCTACGAAAGCAAAAGACTCGGCAGACGATGCAACATCCCCCTAATGAAAAGCAAGGGTGTCACTAGCACGTTGAGAGACAACACAATAAGTGTCAGGGACCCAAGACTGTTCAACTGCCTCCCAACTTACATAAGGGATATTACCAATAGACCTCTGGCTGTCTTCAAGCAGGCACTGGACAGGCATCTAAAGTCGGTACCTGAAACACTAGGCTGTGGTTCGTACGTTGGACTGCGTGCGGCCAGCAGTAACAGCCTGGTTGATCAGACCCTGATCCACCATGAGGGCTGGTCACAGACCGGGCCGCGGGGGCGTTGAATCCCGGAACTCTCTCCAGGTAAACTCCAGGTACTCTCCCGGCCCGGGCCTTTTCCAAGTGGTGTCCCGGCATTGGCTCCCTTTCTCTGGAGTATCTCAGACTACTGTTTGCCATGGGAGGAGGTTCAAATACCTCATCGTCGGGATCAACTATCCCCAGGCCTAGCCACATTCCCCGCCCTCACTGGGCTTGTAGGGAGAAGCTAGACCTCTCTGGTCTGCCATCTTCCCCGCCCCAGGGGTTAATCGGAATGGCAGTCTGGCGTGCTGCAGGTGGAATCAAACTCTGGCTCGGGCACCAACCCTACACTAGAAGGGCTAGGCATGGTGTCTTCGTCCTCACCTATTTGAATGTAGCGACAGGGAGGAAAAAGATTTTTTTATTTTTTAAGCTAACACACATGTATAAGTAAATAACTCTTTTTTACCTTATTCCTAGTATATCTCCTTTATAGAATAATAATAATAATAATAATAATAATAATTAGATATTATCTCCTTCATAGTAAAATAATAAGGTATTAAAAGGACCCCAATGGAAATAAGTCACTTTGTCTGACTTTTTTGGGTTATCTTAGGTTCTCTAAACACATGCTGCTATGTATGATAATCTATGTTCTTTACACCTGTTGTCTATGTTCCCCATCAGTAAAATGGGTACCTGGGTGTTAGTCGACTGGTGTGAGTCGCATTATAGGACACTGACCTAATCTGCCCGAAATGCTCAGCATAACAAGGGACTTTCTATATAGTAGTATGTCACTGATGTCAGCTAGGCCTGTATACCATGTATATGTACTTGTAGTAAATAAAGATATTATTATTATTATTATTATTATTATTATTATTATTTGTGTATACCTGAATAAACTTACTTGTCTAAAGTGAATCCAGAAACGCTTCAAAGAAAACGAATCAAGACCAGTTCATCAGAGAAAATGAACTACGTTGTAGGGAACCTTAACTAAAACTAAAGGATCGGGTTTGTTAGAGTAAGCAAGTAAGTTTATTCAGGTTAACACAAATATAATTACATAGATTATCATACATAGCAGCATATGTGTACTCGTCTGTATGTTCTCACCTATATGTAGCTGAAAGGGTCGAGTCTTACCTAATAACCTCACCTCTCAACTTGTCTCGTGGACCTTATCGTACTTGCTCTTATAGCTATGTATGGAGCCTGCCTCCATCACGTCTTCACTGAGACAAGAAATACTTCCTGTCATCCCTGTGGCTTATCTGTATCTTTAACTTCCAGCTGTGTCCCCAAGTTCCCCTTTCTTGCCTTTCCCTCTCTACCCTATCAATTCCAGTGAGTATTTTGTATGTTGTTATCTTATCTCCCCTGGTTCTTCTGTTCTTCAGTGTCGTCAGATTCATTTCCATTTTCCTCTCCTCATAACTCATGCCTCTTAACTCAGGCACTAGCTTTGTTGCCTACTTCTGCACTTTTTTAAGTTTTTATTATGCTTCCTCGGGTGTACGTTCCATACCCGTGCTGCGTACTTTTTTAGTTTGATATCTTTATTATGCACCCCATACCCATCCTGTGGGCGGTAGTCAAAAGATTACTGCTGCGTACTTAAAGATGGGCCTGACATATGTTTTATGTTAGGCATATCGGCCTGACATATGTATTATGTTAGGCATATTGACCTGACATATGTTTTATAAAGTGTTGATAATCCTTTGATTTGTCAAGCGAGTATTGACTGTAGAGGTTATTTGGTTGATTTGAGCCTCTGGCGACATGCTAAGCACTATGCTTACCCCTAGGTCTTTCTTTCTGGGTGAGGTCTTCAACTTCTGTCCCTAGAGACTATACACCATGTCCGGGCTTTTGTCTTCCCTGATCTTCATGACTTGCATTTGCTGGGGTTGAATTAAAGCAACCATTCATCTGATCATTCTTGCTGTTTATCCACACCCATGTGTAACCTTTCCCTATCCTCACTTGATTTATTCCTCTTATGAGTTTTATGTCATCAGCAAACAGGAATACGTCTGACTTAATCACATCTGCAATATCATTCACATAAACGAGAAACAGTACCGGCCCTAATATCGATCCTTGTGGCATCCCGCTTCTTACACTTCCTTATTCTGATGACTCTTCCCAGACAATCACTCCTTGCCTCCTGCCCCTAAGGTATTCGGTGATCCAGCAGATTATGTCCCTTGTTGTGCCCGCCTGCACCCCAAGTTTTGCCCCTGTGTGCTCACCTATTTGTGGTTGCATGGGTCGATTCACAGCTCGTGTGTGTATGTGTGTGTGTGTGTGCGTGTGTGGAATTTTCTGACTTAACCAACTCAAGGAGTGCTTTAAAGAAAACGAATCTGGATCAGTCCATGAGAGAAAATGAACTATGATATGGGGGACTCTAACCAAAACCAAAGGATGAGGTTTGGAAGTTGGCGTGAAAGTCGTTGCTGTAGAACTAATTTGTAATTTTTTCTTATTGCAGTGTTTATAATTCCCAACATTTAATCGATAAGACCGAACGACGAGTTCTGATGTGGAGTCTGTCTTTTATTTTCTCCTTGTGTTTGTAGTGTTGATTCTCATCTGGTAATTTTATTAAATTTTGTGCTATCTAGATGTGATTTTTGCTTTAGCTGTGAGCGCAGAAACTCCTACACTCATACTAGCAGATACTTAAAATCTAGGAACGTCATCGTAAGTTGGTGTGAAGGCATATCATATATTACAGAGACTAGCGCCACTGATTAGAACCTATGATGTAACTTTAAATTTGTTCTGGTTTGTTTTGAGTATATAATTTTGTTGTGTACACTGAGATAAGAACAGTGATTCATGTATAATTTCAGTGTCAGACACCGGTGCAAGAAGTGTCAGTGGTGTTGGACATTGTCTCGCTGTGGCTGAAGTGTCCAAGGTTACCTTCAGTTCTCTCACAGTTCGTGAGCTTCATGGTTAATCTTACCATATATGATGGATGCACATTATCACATTCATTGCTTTCTACAGTTTTAATTGTTTTAGACTCACGAAAATCTGACAGATTTGCACAACCACTTTTTTTTTTTTTTTTAACATTCGGGTTGTCTCCCACCGAGGTAGGTGACCCGAGAAAGAAGACAAGACTTTCATTGTCGCTCATTCAGTCATTGTCCTGCCAGAAGAACGCTGACATCACAGGTTAGATGACCTTCCAAGCCGCTACATCCACCACCCCCTCCTTCAGAGTTTGGGCACTGTACTTCCCACCTCCAGGACTCAAGTCCAGCTAACCGGTTTCCCAGAATCCCTTGCTCGCACTCCAACAGCACGTACGTCAAATCTTTAAAACCACTTGCCTCCACTCCTAACACGCTCACACAAACCTGTTGGATGTCCAACCCCCTAGCATTCAAAACCTCGTTTACCACCTTCCTGCAACCTTACCTAGGACGCCCCGTACCCCGCCTTCCCTCCATCACACTGGTCAAGAAGACACTTGTGAAGACAGTCTAACTCTTTCTTCACACGTGTCAGGAAGACAATCTATAAAGGATTTCTCACTTGAGTTATCAGCAGCCTCACACACTTCCACTTTCATCTAATACCACAGTATTAAATTTGTTAATACCTGGGAATTAAATTTGTTAATACCTGGGTATTAAATTTGTTAATACCTGGGTATTTGTTAATGCCTGGGTATTAAATTTGTTAATACCTGTGTATTAAATTTAACACCCGGGTATTAGAGGGTTTAATACCTGGGTATTAAAGAATTTAATACTTTGATACTATTTTTTTGTAATACTCAGGTATAATAAAATTGAATACTTGATTATTAAAGTGGATCCCTTTCAGAACCCGGAATACAAACTTATTCAGAAAGGTGTACAAAATGTACATGAGACTCCTGGACTTCGTGGAACCAGCATGGAGCCCCGTCTTGCCAGATACAGAAAGCTTGAAGATAAGGGCGGGCAAAGTGTTGAAAGATATGGTATCAGAGAAAAGGCTAAAAAAGCTAAACCGGACGTCGCTAAATGAGAGAAGACTTAAGAGAGATATGATCACATCATACATGATACTCAGGTGTGGTGACACAGGAAGCAAAAAATAATGTCATTGAAGGGATAAAAACACACAAAGGAGTCAATCAGAACTTACAGAAAGCTTTTTTAATGTGCAGTTGGTGAGGAAGAAAAATTAACTATACCTGGGGTATAGATCAGCCTCATCAACCAGGCTGTTACTGCCGGCCGGACGTAATCCAACGTACGAACCACAGCCCGGCTGGTCAGGTACCGACTGATTAAAACACAGAGGTCAAAAATAATTATTCTGAATCCCGATTGTAATAAGTCACAGTGCTTGACTTTATTGGATTATTCAAGAATAAAGTCTTCAGAATTTACAATATAAAACCATTGTAAAAAGTTCAAATTATGCGTTAATAAGGAAAATAAGACTTGCGGGATCATTGTAAATCATTTACAATCGTCACTAGTCAATTATTATTGAGTTTCTCCGGCCACTGGCTTGTATCAGATTTCCTTGATAATACTTGAACTTTCAGATGTTCACGCGAACTTGTCAACATCGCCACGTTCATTAACCCTCCAGGAAGAGTCTTCTTACAGTCAGTTAAGAAAGTAATTGGTGCCAGTTACTGTAGTTCCTCTTGGTATCCCCGTTATCCCTGGATTATAAAGGCTTACTGCTGACTCTGACGCAGGGAATACACAACAATGCAGCAGCCAAGAGTGTCAAGCTGGATTTGGTGGTAAATGGCATCGTGATGTCGACTAACTATGGAAAAGGGCTCTTGTATACAATTCAGGACATTTATTAAAGAATATTTTATAAATGTCCTGAATTAAACACAAGCTTCATGTTCCACAACCTGAAGTTGTTGAAAGAACAGTTTTTTGTCAGATTTATTGTCCCTAAATGTGTGATCAGTTTTACATGACCAAGACGCCAAAGAACCAGATGACATACGACAATAGATAAAACACTCATAGACACTGACAAGGTAGACAGAAAAATCATTCATTGTACGTCTATGTTCTGGAATTGGTTGATTTGGTTATGCCATTTTAATAAAAGGCTCTAAAAACTTTTATTGGAGTGTGTAGGTGCTAATTGGTCACTTTTATTTTTAAGATGGGTTATTAACTATCCGGGATTCTTAATTCAAATAAAATGTTAATAGATTAATTCGGTTAAAAGCCTGTCGACTATACATGGGTCAAAAATGGCTACATGTCACCTGTTAATCACCAGAGAAGAACACTTTAATCCTTAAAATAAGGGTTAAAGTAAACTTTTAGCGTATATACGCTGATATACCCAACTCTCTCTCTTCTCTCTCTCTCTCTCTCTCTCTCTCTCTCTCTCTCTCTCTCTCTCTCTCTCTCTCATCTCTCCTCTCTATCTCTATCTCTCTCTCTTTCTCTCTCTCTCTCTCTCTCTCTCTCTCTCTAATATATATATATATATATATATATATATATATATAT
Organism: Cherax destructor; assembly: GCA_009830355.1. Taxonomy (NCBI): domain Eukaryota; kingdom Metazoa; phylum Arthropoda; class Malacostraca; order Decapoda; family Parastacidae; genus Cherax; species Cherax destructor. The sequence continues at coordinate 41,698 of WNWK01002019.1, read as the reverse complement.
ATATATATATATATATATATATATATATATCTTTTGCTTCTTCATGTCTGCTTTTTTTTAGCAAAAGCCAAAAATGCCCTAAGTTGAATACATATACGAAAACACTTGAGTAGAAATACTTAAAACACATTTGGAATAATGGTTCTTAGGATTATTAGATGTATATTTCTGTAATTCTGGATAACTAAAGTGTAATGAACGCTTGTCACTGCTCAATAATACCCCACATAAAAACACAAACACAGAAGATTAATTGATCTGTATATTTCGATCCCCTCCTGGGATCCTCTTCAGCAGATTAATTATATTGATAAATGAGACACTTGTGGCTTCTTCAGTCCACTGCACAAGTGTCAATTGTATCAACTTGTCGGATTTCTAAACCCTTTATTCACATCCTGTAATTACGTATTAGAAATGTTATACTTATGTAGATTTCAAGGAAATCTGTTCTTATTCAAGAATTTTCTTTCACGTGCATTTCTGCAAGAAGAAACTGCTTTGCAATTCTGCATGGGAAAAAATAATTAGGATGACTGTTAATGAGTTTAAGTTTTGAGACAATCCATGCAGGTTCTGGTCACTTAAGTGGCTTTAATGACCTTCACGTCTGCGGTAAGTGAACTGTTCTGCGCCTGAAGAGGCTGTCAGCAGGAACGAGACTCACTCAGCATGAGAATCTGTCGTCAGGTATGAGACTCAACATGAGAAGCTGTCGTCAGGTATGAGACTCAACATGAGAAGCTGTCGTCAGGTATGAGACTCAGCATGAGAAGCTGTCGTCAGGTATGAGACTCAACATGAGAAGCTGTCGTCAGGTATGAGACTCAACATGAGAATCTGTCGTCAGGTATGAGACTCAACATGAGAATCTGTCGTCAGGTATGAGACTCAACATGAGAATCTGTCGTCAGGTATGAGACTCAACATGAGAAGCTGTCGTCAGGTATGAGACTCAACATGAGAATCTGTCGTCAGGTATGAGACTCAACATGAGAAGCTGTCGTCAGAAACTCGACTCATTTAGCCTCTAAAACATGATGGATATTAACCCAGGATAACCCAGTAAAATCATAGGCAGAAACTCCCTTTCGAATAGAATTTAGATTCATTCCCACGATAACTAAACCAACCAACCTACTGAACACTGTGACGTAGTGAGTGCAGGTGTGACGCCGCCACCAGCATCACCGTGAGATGAGGCTCGTCACCAGCACATCACCGTGTGATGACTGCGTCACCAGCATCACCGTGTGACGACACAAGAGGTTCCAAGACTTACAATTAGTGAAGATTGATGTCCTACAGTTCTGCTTTAATCTCTCTTTTTTATATGAAGAGAAACTATTATTCTTTTTTCTCTCTCTCACCCGACATGTTCGCAGTTCCTGTATAATTATTGTCCTCACTGAGGCTCGCAAGACATCCGTTTGATTGTTGGAATACTGACCAACGAGCGGTGCGAAGATGAGCAGGGCAGACGGAAGTGAGTTTGGAAATGATGGGAAATATAGGAAGAAGAAGAGAGAGAGAGAGAGAGAGAGAGAGAGAGAGAGAGAGAGTATGTGTGTGGGTGTTGGTGGTTAATGGCATGATCACTCAGGCTGTTTGTGCTAACAGTATGTAGTCCAACTTAGTCTGACAGCCAGGTTGATCACAGGTATCAAAAGAGGTATATTATTATAGACAGCTTCTTCCTCTGGGTGTGAAATGGAATATTCAACGGTTTAACATTTATTCTCTAGAGGAAGCAGGGGAGAGAGAGAGAGAAATGGTGTGATGGAGATACGGATAAACGAGAGGGAGGGAAGGAGGAGGGAAGACAGAGCTAAAACTAAGGATCAGCTCAACATCTGGTGAGACATGATGGAGTGGTGTAGATGGTCACACTAGACTCTAGATGGTTCACACTTCCCTCTCTACTGCTGCTTCACTCTCTCTCTATGTGCTTAATTGTCCAATTATTAAGAACTCTAGAGATAGTATAATAACATATTTATTATATCAGGATATCTTATCAATTAAAATAAGATACCAGAAATATTAAACATGTTTCCTATATTTGCTTGCAGCGCATAAGTGAACTGTAGATATAAATCCAGAAAGACTTCTGCAAACCCTTTTGAGGCCTAGTTCCTAGGCCTTCTGCGCTACCACCGTCGACAGGATGGATATTATTTTCAGTTTATGTTTGTAAAAAATTACTATATTTTATAGGACTTGATTTAAACGTGGATACGTTTGACATGAAACAGCTTGTTTTATGTGATTGTGCTAGAAACAATGTTGTTAGATGTTGTTGGCATGTCATAGTTTATTTTGCTAGGTCTGGTTGTATGAGGCATGACTGTTTATGTGTTGCCTCCTGCTAGGCATGACATTACTGGGTACGTTGGTCCCTGAAATACCCTCCAGGTAGGTAGTCGACTATGTCAAGGTTACCACCTGCTAGATGTGACTGTGTCAAGGTTGCCACCTGCTAGATGTGACTGTATTGGGTGTGACTGTGTCAAGGTTACCACCTGCTAGATGTGACTGTATTGGGTGTGACTGTGTCAAGGTTGCCACCTGCTAGATGTGACTGTATTGGGTGTGACTGTGTCAAGGTTGCCACCTGCTAGATGTGACTGTATTGGGTGGGACTGTGTCAAGGTTGCCACCTGCTAGATGTGACTGTATTGGGTGTGACTGTGTCAAGGTTACCACCTGCTAGATGTGACTGTATTGGGTGTGACTGTGTCAAGGTTACCACCTGCTAGATGTGACTGTATTGGGTGTGACTGTGTCAAGGTTGCCACCTGCTAGATGTGACTGTATTGGGTGTGACTGTGTCAAGGTTACCACCTGTTAGATGTGACTGTATTGGGTGTGACTGTGTCAAGGTTACCACCTGCTAGATGTGACTGTATTGGGTGTGACTGTGTCAAGGTTACCACCTGCTAGATGTGACTGTATTGGGTGTGACTGTGTCAAGGTTGCCACCTGCTAGATGTGACTGTATTGGGTGTGACTGTGTCAAGGTTACCACCTGCTAGATGTGACTGTATTGGGTGTGACTGTGTCAAGGTTGCCACCTGCTAGATGTGACTGTATTGGGTGTGACTGTGTCAAGGTTGCCACCTGCTAGATGTGACTGTATTGGGTGGGACTGTGTCAAGGTTGTCACCTGCTAGATGTGACTGTATTGGGTGTGACTGTGTCAAGGTTGCCACCTGCTAGATGTGACTGTATTGGGTGTGACTGTGTCAAGGTTACCACCTGCTAGATGTGACTGTATTGGGTGTGACTGTGTCAAGGTTGCCACCTGCTAGATGTGACTGTATTGGGTGTGACTGTGTCAAGGTTGCCACCTGCTAGATGTGACTGTATTGGGTGTGACTGTGTCAAGGTTGCCACCTGCTAGATGTGACTGTATTGGGTGTGACTGTGTCAAGGTTGCCACCTGCTAGATGTGACTGTATTGGGTGTGACTGTGTCAAGGTTGCCACCTGCTAGATGTGACTGTATTGGGTGTGACTGTGTCAAGGTTGCCACCTGCTAGATGTGACTGTATTGGGTGTGACTGTGTCAAGGTTGCCACCTGCTAGATGTGACTGTATTGGGTGTGACTGTGTCAAGGTTGCCACCTGCTAGATGTGACTGTATTGGGTGTGACTGTGTCAAGGTTGCCACCTGCTAGATGTGACTGTATTGGGTGTGACTGTGTCAAGGTTGCCACCTGCTAGATGTGACTGTATTGGGTGTGACTGTGTCAAGGTTGCCACCTGCTAGATGTGACTGTATTGGGTGTGACTGTGTCAAGGTTGCCACCTGCTAGATGTGACTGTATTGGGTGTGACTGTGTCAAGGTTGCCACCTGCTAGATGTGACTGTATTGGGTGTGACTGTGTCAAGGTTGCCACCTGCTAGATGTGACTGTATTGGGTGTGACTGTGTCAAGGTTGCCACCTGCTAGATGCGACGGGGTGGTGTGGGTGTGTCAAGGTTGCCACCTGCTAGATGCGACGGGGTGGTGTGACTGTGTCAAGGTTGCCACCTGCTAGATGCGACGGGGTGGTGTGGGACTGCGTGTGGTTGGGGCAGGGCGCAGAATGGGAGCAATTTCAGTTTACACAGCCTATGGTGGTGGCGGCGGCAGTAATTAGCGCGTGAACCTTAAGTTTCGCTGGAGCGTGAAACTCGAGTTACGCCGGAGCGTGAACCTTGAGTTATGTCGGAGTGTGAACTTTGAGTTACGCCGGAGCGTGAACCTCGTAGCTTAGATTTCTAGCGCACTCAACTCACACATTGAGGTTTGGGGGTCGATCCCCAGTACGGGTGGAAACATTAGGACGTGTTTCCTTAAGACACCTGTTGTCCAATGTTCACCCATCAGTAAAATAGGTACCTGGGTGTTAGTCAACTGGTGTGGGTCGCATCCTAGGACAAAATTGACCCAATTTGCCCGAAATGCTCTGCATAGCGAGGGAGCTTTCTATATACTAGTATATCATTGATGTCAGCTAGGTCTGTATACCTTGTACATGTACTTGTAGAAATACAGATTATTATTGAGTTACGCTGAAGCGTTCCCATGTTGTGTTTGTGGCAAGGCAAGCGAGAGCGAACGTGGCTAGCGATCAATTTCTCAAACGTTGTTAAATGCGATTTTCACCATTACGTGTTCTATGAAAATGCGTGTTGTGAATGAGTGTTAAGGGTTGTGTATATGAGTGTTGATGGTTGTTTACTTAAGTGCTGAGAGATTTATATACTAGTGTTGACGTTTGTGTATATGAATGCTGATGATGGCTGTGTGCAGGTGTTGATAGTCGTGTATATGAGTGCTAATAACCTTTGTGCGTCAGTTATTTTCACTACCAGTTATTATTACTAAGTGTTCGTAAGCAGAGGTAACAACATTACTGCTCAGGGGAGTCACTCAGAACAACTTCCATCTAGTGTGTCTACAAAACGAGGCTCCTTTTAATGCAATAATTGAAGAATGAGAGGGAGATGTAAGGGAAATTGCTTTAATGGTTATAATCGTAACCATGATTTTTAAAAAGGTGGACGGGTAAGCCAGTGGAAGGCCTCGGTCAGATGACCAAAAGCTCCAACTGTGGGTCGTCATATAACTAAGACCCGCGTCAGGAAACACTTGTCCTGTTTCCTGACAAACATTATACCTACCTAAGAGGGAGATTCTAACCATCTCTAGCCTGGTAAATATTTATCGACGGTAGATTTACCTGTTATCATAGAGACACTCCTTCTAGTCAACTCTAAACAGAGTTTCAACAGAACTGCATAAAAAAGCATATGTTGTATATGACTGTGTTACCAATCAATGCATTACAATAGGGGAGTGAAACCATGTGGACCGAGTGTGGCCCACTTGACTGATGGGTGTGGGCTGAGTGTGGCCCACTTGACTGATGGGTGTGGGCTGAGTGTGGCCCACTTGACTGACGGGTGTGGGCTGAGTGTGGCCCACTTGACTGATGGGTGTGGGCTGAGTGTGGCCCACTTGACTGATGGGTGTGGACCGAGTGTGGCCCACTTGACTGATGGGTGTGGGCTGAGTGTGGCCCACTTGACTGATGGGTGTGGGCTGAGTGTGGCCCACTTGACTGATGGGTGTGAGCTGAGTGTGGCCCAATTGACTGATGGGTGTGGGCTGAGTGTGGCCCACTTGACTGATGGGTGTGGGCTGAGTGTAGCCCACTTGACTGATGGGTGTGGGCCGCCTGAGTGCCTAACCAGCTCCTCGCCAACTCCCTACCATTATAATTACGACTAAAACCTTAACTTTCAATAACTAACTGGCTATATTTCACCGTTATTATAAACAGTTAAGGGGCTATACTTTACTGTTGTTATCAATAACTAAGGGGCTATACTTCACAGTTATTAATAACTAACAGGCTACACTTCACCGTTGTTAAATATAAGTTTCTATGCTTCACCTTTGTTATTAATAACTAACAAGCTGTACTTCAGTGTTGTTATCAATAACTAACAGTATATACTTCACCGTTGTTATCAATAATGAAGGGCTATACTTCACTGTTTTATCAATAATTAACGGGTTGTAACTTCACCGTTGTTATTGATATGTAATTCATGCTGTCCACACATACATGGATGTCTGCTAAAAAACTTGAATGCCTCTCGGTTTTAATAAGAGAAACAAGAAATTGTACTGATGAATAACTTTGAGGATTTCCGAGGCAGCAATAACAACAAAAACACCAGCAAGACAATACTCACCATAATTCTCTTCATGGGTTTTCTGGGTGGCAGTGGTGGCGGGAGGTGCGAAGAGGTCGACCTCTCCTCCTGCGAGGACTTACACAAATACTCGACCTCCCCAACGGAAGGTTCAGTGTCGCACTCATACCCGGCGTCGACCTCGAATTGCTGGCGACCTTCGACAGGCAAGGCCGAGATGGGAAGGTCGTAGCTGACAAAAGTCTTTCGCTCGCATCGCGTCTTCGTCGGAGCTGAAGAAATCGCATCCCCTCCCGCGTCTTTTTTCAAGATTCCTTTGCGAGGTCTGGTGTCGCTGCTTGGACTAACGTCAGCTCTTTCTTGAGGATTTCCAGAAGTGTGCATTTCTTCGGTATTTTTAATGTTTTCGAGATTTTTGCTTAGGAGTTCTAAGGTTTCTGTGGGATTCACTTGGCTGCCAAATAATTTTGCCACTTGCGCTGGAGTTTCAATGATGTATTGCAATTCTTTTGGCGTTTCATTTTGAAATATTGCTTGTCCACTGACGCTATTAATTGAATTGCTAAAAGCATAGTTTTTTCTGAGGCTTTCGTAATCTTTTGTGCTATCCTGGAGTCTTGCTGACTTCTTCAAACAGTCTGGAACGGATTGTATTTGTCTTCCGTTATGGTCTGTAGAAGACAGTGTCCAGCTGTTGTCTTCTATTGTATGTAAACTAACTGAATTTTCTTTCGTTGGTTTTGCATTAAGATTTCCGCGTTCCCAGTGCAGTTTATCACAACCGTCATGACACTCTTGAGGAAGGATATATGACGTGAAAGGTTTCTTTGCGCATGAGCTAAGTTCCCTCATGTGTGCAACACTGGCTTCAGAACACTCGCAAGATGAATTATTGGCATAAATCCCACTTGTTGCATCCTCACTATGGTTCTTTTCTAATTCATGCACCATTGAAGCGGTTAACGGCAGCGGTCGATTAATGTTTCTCTCCCTTATATTATAATTTCCGTTTTTACTGTCATCCTCAGAATCGTTGTTACATTCTCCCAGTGTGTTGTTCATCGTGTTATCGCCACCATTCCGTGAGTGAGTAATTTGCTTGCATTTATAGTTCTGATTTTGAAGAAAGTTTTCTAATGACGTTTTAACCCGCGAGAGAGTCTCGTATCCGAAACCTTTATCTTTCTTCATCTTCTTCAGGAGAGGAGGCGACGAGGAGGGAAAAGACATTCTAATTAGAGGATTCTGTCGCAGGATCCAGTTGTCTGTAGAAGATTCTCCGTTTTCCTTGCCGTCTAAAATTAAGATTTCGAAACTCTTAGGTTTTACGTCTGTGAGTCTGTTATTTCTAGGCGTCTGCGTCTCACTCGTTCCTAGACGTTTGTCATCAAAATCATCAAAACCTGAAGCCTTGAAGAGTGAGTTTTCTGCAGCGAACCAACTTGGAGATTCTTCAACAACAGACTCCAGATCCTCAACAGTCTTGCTAGAATATAATATATGATCTTCATCTCCTGATGTTTTGTAGTCGTGTGTATAATCATTTAGAGGCATCTGAAAGTACGCTGATGGTACAGGAGTTAAACTACGGGAAATTATTTCCGGTGGCAAACCCGGAGGGAAGGATGACGGTGATAGTGGAATGAAATAATCCACGAGTGACGGTGGTAGTTGTGGTTGTAGCATTGGTGGTGGTACTTGTTGTGGTGATAGTGGTATTTGTAATGATGGCAATGAAGGATCACCGCTGTCTTTTCTGACTATTCTGGCTTTCTCTTCCTCTTCTTTGCGATCTTCTTCCTCGATCGTGAAGCTGTTGTGATTAAAGATGAAGTCTTTCATCTTTATTTGATCTTTGAAACTACCATCAGTTTGTGGGAGGCCTGACACGACGCCTCTCTCCTCATAGTCCGTCTCCGACCTGTGGACCTCTGCTAAAGTGTGTTGGACATACTCCTTTGGAACTTCCTTATTGTGATCCTGCACGAACTTAGCTGTCTGGATAATTTCCCCTCTTTTAACTGTTTCTTCGTCTTGGAAGATTGGGTTGAGAACTGTAAAAACCTCAAGGGTGCTATTACTGGGACTCTGCGGAGACGACAACGACGACACTTCTGTTCTGTAGTTCATCATAAGATTATCGGTACTTGGACTGGATTCCGTCATCCCATATGATTCTCTATAGTGTGAAAAATGGTTTGCTTCGTTTGCCATATTCCAGTTCGATACGGGCTTTTCATCCTTGTTTCTCTGATTCTTTCTTCTGTTAACTTCGAATTTCGAGGGAAGAGTCGTATCATCGTTCTTGTAAATTATTCTGGGGGGTTTTATTCTTGAGTTTTGGTACCTGGAAGGTGTTCTGAAAGCAGATGGCTGCGCCTTCGTCGTGTCTCTCAAGAAACTGGCGTCTTCCACTGTTCTGATATTGTTGGAAGGTAAGGTATATCTCTGACTATCTTCCCTTTGGTCCTTGTTACTGTAATCCACGTAGGAGAAACTTGAGCCACAGTCTAAAGTAGACTTAGCACTAGAAATCTGGCACGAGCCAAAAGACATCTCAAATCCTTTTAATCTGTCGCTGTTGCTGTAGGAAGCTGAAGAGGAATCGCTTGTGTCCCCCTGAATGACATAGGTTTGGTTTCTGGTGTTGTTCTTATGATTCATGGCCCTTGTGGGAGCGGAGGTAAATGTTGATGCTGAACTCGAGGTAGAAGACGGGGAAGCCTCGTCACTCAGTGATCTAAAGGTTGAGAAACAAGTCAGGGAGGGACCTGCGCCTTTTGTAAACTTGGCTGGAGTTTTCCCATTGCCTCGGTAAGCTGACGTTAGTCTGTCAGTGTTGTTTGACTTGTTACTTGATGTTTTCAAGTGCAGTTTCTTGTCTTCATTATGATGGATGTAGAGCAGTTTGATGCCTGTGTTCTCTGATGACGGCAGGAACTCAGACTTCGACTTCTCTTTCGTTTTCTTGTTGCTTTTCTTTTTCCAGCTCTTTTTATTGAGGTTGTTGAGTTTATCTTCATATCTTTTCACAGTTTTCTCTTTGTTACTTTCTTCCTTGGCTTTCTTTTTCTCTGAGATGGACTTTTTCATAAAAGACTTTCCACCTTGTTCCTCTTTCTTTACCCCTGTATCTCCTCTACACATACGTTCATTATGCTTTGTCTTTTCATTTACTTTTCCCTTCACGCTGATCTTCCCATCACTTGCCTTTTGTTTAATCATCTTTCTCATGCTGACACACATATGTACTATAGAAGATCACCTACACAGGTTCATTTTCTGTGGAAAAAAACTGACGCATTGAGGATTACCATTTTCGCTTGGACACTATAATGTGAATAAACTTCATTCCATTGAGTAATGAGCATTTTGCATCGCCTGTAAATCATTGTCCCACTCATAAGTTCGTATGAGGGTGCAGACTCGGTGTGGAATACTAGTCAGTGAGGAGTCAACAAACTTGGTTCATTCACAACAGTCCCAGTAAAGGGTCACCTCAAGTCTAGGTGTGCAGCAGATGTCTGAATACCGTAGTTATGGCATTGTTGAAGACCTCACCAACTGACCAGGGTGACAGAAAGCGGTCTTTCCGAAGAACTGTGTTTTTTCTTACGTAAAAAAGCGCACAGCAAGGTTTAACGCGAGTACACACGTAAGCACGAATACAGACGTAAGAACGAATACCAGTGCGAAGGGACACGCATGAGCGGATAATTAGTGCGAGTAAACAAGGTCTACTTTCCCGGCGTCAAGAGTAACCAGTTTCCTAGCTTTCCTATCTTGTTTTTATATTCAGTTCATCTTTCCTTTCGTTAATTAACCCGATATTATTACCGGAGTAGAGTGTTATTCTCCCCGTGGAAATAAATATCTTCACTGTGAGTTATTGTACATGTTAAAGGAGCGATGGCTTCCTGTTTCCTAATGTGTATCGAAGGTCACATTTGTGCTTGAGTTACCACGGTAGTAACGTCCGCAGTACAGGTTCACCTCCGTTGAGTTCCACCGGCGTGATGCTACGTCGTGCACCCCCTGTGTAAACACATTTCGTGCTACACAGACACCAGCAATGCAGGTCAGTAGCACGGACGACGGAGTCAGTAGCTATAGCTCAACCTCACCCTCGCGCACACAAATCGTTTGAAGAAATTTGTGTAATTATTGTGCACCTAACCAGCAGAGAAACTAGGCTGTTAATCCATTAACGTAATTTATATGCTCTCGTAGGGTGACGACTACAGATAGTTCTTGTGGATGCTGATATTTTCACTCTGTCTTGGTGTGGCTTCCGGAATTCGCCCACTTGTAGTCTTCTAAATACAGTATTAAAGAATACTCACTGTTCGTTTCACGAACCGTATGCAGGTTATACCAGAAATTTTCCTGTCATCGTGTATGTCATCACTGGCTTTCAGTTCCCACGAGATCGGCCTGAATATCTGACAGTCACGATATAATTAACAGGTTTGATCTCACAGCCAGCCATATCAAAAGACCCTAATTTTATACTCTTGTCAAAAGGCCTTAATTTAATAGTCTTGTCAAAAGAAACCTAATTAACCTGAGTCTTACTAAGCGAGTCATGTTGAAAGACTTTAATTTAACCGAGTCTTACAAGAAGGTCTTAACTTAGTAATCCTGTGATAAATTGAAGTTTTCTTTATTAATTGTTTGTCAATTAAAATTCAGATCTGTGTATTTGAATGTTTTTTATAATTATTTTTTGCATTTTTTCAACTCTTTATTTTGCAAAACATGTGAAGCCGAGACTTTAAGTGAGATTCAGTCACTTTACATCTGTTTTATTTATTTGAATGTATTTCCCCGCTTTAAAAGAAAGAAATCGTATAATATAACCCAACTTATATAGTATCATAAATTAAAGAAAATTATATGGGCGGCGCTCAGTGCATAAGCGATTTATCACCACTCACACCCACATGGATCAGATATTGTTTTTAATAGCACTGTTTTAGGAATGGGTATACCCGTTTTGAGTACAGAAAGACCTTGTCTTGTCAAGGTCCCTTTTTTTTTTAGAGAGAGAGAGAGGACGTGGTGTACCAACACTCTCACCCGTCCATTTATTTGACAGACACAAAAGTATTTAACGTGACTTATCGATGCGGGAACATATCCACGGGTCCAGGACAGTGTAGATGCTCATGATAATACCGTACACTCAGATCAATTCTCGCATTATATTACTGCAAGCCTCTCACCTCATAACTGTATTTCCCTCTCGTGTATGTTTTTTTTTCTATAAGTCGCCTCCAAGGACACTGGTGCACAATTGTCATCAATACGTGAGCAATAAAAGTCCTCAGTCGGTGCTGAATCATCCAGTTAGTTGCCAAGCCACCGCTACTGCAAGTTGAATAAGATTGATGACGTGTGAAGAGTGATCTTCAGTCTTCTCCTCAGTCCAGGTCACTGAGTGTTTTGGGAGGGTGGTCCCTCCTTCAGGATAAACATGGAGGCTTCATTACACAGTCATTTCTAATGTTCCATGACGGAGCCACGCCTCGTCTAGTTTCCATTTTCAGAGTGTGGGTTAGTAGTGAATTGTTGCAAATATGGTATTGTGAGCTGTTGCATCCACGGTATTGTGAGCTGTTGCATCCACGGTATTGTGAGCTGTTGCATCCACGGTATTGTGAGCTGTTGCATCCACGGTATTGTGAACCATTGCAACCACGTTATTGTGAATTATTGCAACCAGTATCTTGTGACTTTTATTTTTCCCAGCTCCGAGTCTTTCTTGACTCACGTTCTTACCATAATTTGCATTTTCTCTTCCACGCTCAGTTTTCAGAGAACTAAAATTATATAGGAATTGAGTCTTTTTGAAATCAGTGAATCTTGAAGATTTCTCCTCAGGAAAATAACATTTTCACGCGGAAAATTATATTCTAGGCAAGAAAGTCATTCACAAATCTAATAACTTGTACTTCACTTTCTCTTTGGTTAATTCCTGGTCCGTATCCCACTATCTATCTATCAATCAATCTATCAATCTATTTACTGAGTGGCACTTCTAGTATTTTTTGAATTGCTTATTTTCAACTTTTTGTTGCTTCTAATTCAATTTCCACTGGGCACTCGAGGCTAGCAACTTGAATCTCACGATGAGTAGACAGAGGATCGAGCCTTCAGGACTCCTTGCGCTGAATAACTAATACTGATACTTAAATAAAATGTATAGTTTATAAAGGAGTGGGACTGTATTCCGATACCGGGAACTGTATTCTGACACCGGGAACTGTATTTTGACTCCGTGGAACTGTATTCCGACACCGAGAACTGTATTCCGACACCGAGAACTATATTCCGACACCGGGAACTGTATTCCGACACCGAGTACTGTATTCGACCACCGGACACCTGTATTCCGACACCGGGAAATAGTGTTCCGACACCGGGGATCTGTGCTGACACTGGAATAGAAGACTTCGCCGTTCCCGCTAGCGAGTGGACAGGCAAGTGGTGAGCCACCAACTCTGAACGTCCACACTCGCACGCTTCGACACCCACGAGAGGTAGAGGAGGGAAGATGGTGAGATGACGAGGGTAGCCTACTGACGAGGAGCAGACTCCGAGGTGGGAGGAGGTGGAGAGAGAAGGAGCAGGAGCAGGCTGTTGTGAAGGTTGTGCAGGAGGAAGAAAGTATTACTGGAGGAATAACATGAGGGAGGGACGCTTGGTTAAGTAGTCGTGATGTTGCAGTGGTGGTGGTGTGTTGTAGTGGTGGTGATGTTGTAGTGGTGGTGATGTTGTAGTGGTGGTGGTGTTGAAGTTGTGGTGATGTAGTGGTGGTGTTGTGTTGTAGTGATGGTGGTGGTGGTGGTAGTGTTGTAGTGGTGGTGGTGTTGTAGTGGTGGTGATGTTGTAGTGGTGGTGGTGTTGAAGTTGTGGTGATGGTGGTTGGTTGTAGGATGGTGGTGGTGGTGGTAGTGTTGTAGTGGTGGTGATGTTGAGTGGTGGTGTGTTGTAGTGGTGGTGGTGTTGTAGTGGTGGTGGTGTTGAGTGGTGTGTGTGTAGTGGTGGTGGTGTATGTGGTGGTGGTGGTAGTGTTGTAGTGGTGGTGGTGTTGTAGTGGGTGAGTTGTGGTGTTGTGTAGTGGTAGTGGTGTTGTAGTGGTGGTGATGTATGGTGTATAGTGGTGGTGTTGTTGTGGTGGTGGTGATGTAGTGGTGGTGGTGGTAGTGTTGTAGTGGTGGTTTTGTTGTAGTGGTGGTGATGTTGTAGTGGTGGTGGTGTTGAAGTTGTGGTGATGTAGTGGTGGTGTTGTGTTGTAGTGATGGTGGTGGTGATGGTAGTGTTGTAGTGGTGGTTTTGTTGTAGTGGTGGTGATGTTGTAGTGGTGGTGGTGTTGAAGTTGGTGGTGAGTAGTGTGTGGTGTGTGTTGTAGTGTGGTGGTGGTGGTGGTGAGTGTGGTGTGTTGAGTGGTGGTGTTGTAGTGGTGGTGATGTTGTAGTGGTGGTGGTGTTGTAGTGGTGGTGTGTGAGGGGGGTGTGTTGTGTGGTGGTGTGTTGAGTGGTGGTGGTGTTGTAGTGGTGGTGTTGTTGTAGTGGTGGTGATGTTGTAGTGGTGGTGGTGTTGTAGTGGTGGTGATGTTGTAGTGGTAGTGGTGTTGTAGTGGTGGTGATGTAGTGGTGGTGGTAGTGTTGTAGTGGTGGTGGTGTTGTAGTGGTGGTGTTGTTGTTGTGGTGGTGATGTAGTGGTGGTGGTGGTAGTGTTGTAGTGGTGGTGGCGTTGTAGTCGTGGTGAGGTTGTAGTGATGGTGGTGGTGGTGTTTTAGTGGTGGTGGTGGTGGTCACCATGAAGAAGGATGGTAGCTGGGTGGTGGTGGTGGTCACCATGGAGAAGGATGGTAGCTGGGTGGTGGTGGTGGGTGACGGTCATAAGTCAGTGCTTGAGACATAATTTACACTCTGGTGAGACAGTATCGAGTTAGAGACGCCAGTGTTGCCAGGTCACAGTGACCATACAGTGTTACCAGGTCACAGTGTCCATATAGTGTTACCAGGTCACAGTGTCCATATAGTGTTACCGGGTAACAATATCCATATAGTGTTACCAGGTCACAGTGACCAGTGTTACCAGGTCACAGTGACCAGTGTTACCAGGTCACAGTGACCATTGTTACCAGGTCGAAGTGACCAGTGTTACCAAGTCACAGTGACCATACAGTGTTACCAGGTCACAGTGACCATACAGTGTTACCAGGTCACAGTGACCATACGGTGTTACCAGGTCACAGTGACCATACAGTGTTACCAGGTCACAGTGACCATACAGTGTTACCTAGTCACAGTGACCATACAGTGTTACCAGGTCACAGTGTCCATATAGTGTTACCAGGTCACAGTGTCCATACAGTGTTACCAGGTCACAGTGACCATACAGTGTTACCAGGTCACAGCGTCCATACAGTGCCCCTTGGCCTGGTGGCTAAAGCTCTCGCTTCATACGGCGAGGGTCTGGGTTGAATTCCCAGCGAGGGTGGAAACATTGGGCGTGTTTCTTTACACCGGCTGTCCATGTTCACCCATCAGTAAAATGGGTACCTGGGTGTTAGTCGACTGGTGTGGGTCGCATCCTGGGACAAAACTGACCTAATTTGCCCGAAATGCTCTGCATAATAAGCGGCTTTCTATATAGTAGTATGTCATTGATATCAGCTAGGCCTGTATACCTTGTACATGTACTTGTAGAAATAAAGATATTATTGTTATTATTATTATTATTATTATTATTATTATTATTATTATTATTATTATTATTATTATTTTTATTATTATTATTATTATTATTATTATTATTATTATTATTATAATTATTATTATTATTATTACAGTGTTACCAAGGTCACAACATACAGTTAGTGATCCTTAAGTTATTAAGCGGGGTCGAGTCTCAGCTCCTGGCCCCCGCCTCTTGCCCCACAGCCGCCGAACATTACTCCTGGTCTTCTTCAACACTGTACCTACTCCTGAAACTGTGTATTGATTTTTCCTCCACCAATTTCTCGTCCAGTTCATTGTGGACTCCTATCTAGTCAGTTCCTGTCCATTTAGTCTGTCAGTCCCAGTCCATCTAGTTTGTCAGTCTCTGTCCATCTAGTCTGTTAGTTCCTGTCCATCTAGCCAGCCAGTTCCTGTTCATCTATTCAGTCAGTCCCTGTCCATCTAGTCTGTCAATTCCTGTCCATCTAATCACTCCGTTCCTGTCCATCTAGTCAGTCAGTCCCTGTCTATCTAGTCTGTCAGTTCCTGTCCATCTAGTCAGTCAGTCCCTGTCTATCTAGTCTGTCAGTCCCTGTCCATCTAGTCTGTCAGTTCTTGTCCATCTAGTCAGTCAGTCCCTGTCTATCTAGTCTGTCAGTCCCTGTCTATCTAGTCTGTCAGTCCCTGTCCATCTAGTCCATCTAGTCTGTCAGTTCTTGTCCATCTAGTCTGTCAGTTCCTGTCCATCTAGTTAGTCCCTGTCCATCTAGTCTGTCAGTTCCTGTCCATCTAATCCCTCAGTTTCTGTCCATCTAGTCTTTTAGTTCCTGTCCATCTAGCCAGTCAGTTCCTGTCCATCTAGTCTGTCAGTCCCTGTCCATCTAGCCAGTCAGTCCCTGTCCATCTAGTCTGTCAGTCCCTGTCCATCTAATCTGTCAGTCCCTGTCCATCTAGTCTGTCAGTCCCTGTCTATCTAGTCTGTCAGTCCCTGTCCATCTAGTCTGTCAGTCCCTGTCCATCTAGACTGTCAGTCCCTGTCCATCTAGTCTGTCAGTCCCTGTCCATCTAATCTGTCAGTCCCTGTCCATCTAGTCTGTCAGTCCCTGTCCATCTAGTCTGTCAGTCCCTGTCCATCTAGTCTGTCAGTTCCTGTCCATCTAATCCCTCAGTTCCTGTCCACCTAGTCTGTCAGTTCCTGTCCATCTAGTCTGTCAGTTCCTGTCCATCTAATCCCTCAGTTCCTGTCCATCTAGTCAGTCAGTCCCTGTCCATCTAGTCTGTCAGTCCCTGTCCATCTAGTCTGTCAGTCCCTGTCCATCTAGTCTGTCAGTCCCTGTCTATCTAGTCTGTCAGTCCCTGTTCATCTAGTCTGTCAGTTCCTGTCCATCTAATCCCTCAGTTCTTGTCCATCTAGTCTGTCAGTTCCTGTCCATCTAGTCTGTCAGTCCCTGTCCATCTAGTCTGTCAGTCCCTGTTCATCTAGTCTGTCAGTCCCTGTCCATCTAGTCTGTCAGTTCCTGTCCATCTAATCCCTCAGTTCTTGTCCATCTAGTCTGTCAGTTCGTGTCCATCTAGTCTGTCAGTCCCTGTCCATCTAGTCTGTCAGTCCCTGTCCATCTAGTCTGTCAGTCCCTGTTCATCTAGTCTGTCAGTCCCTGTCCATCTAGTCTGTCAATCCCTGTCCATCTAGTCTGTCAGTTCCTGTCCATCTAATCCCTCAGTTCTTGTTCATCTAGTCTGTCAGTTCCTGTCCATCTAATCCCTCAGTCCCTGTCCATCTAGTCAGTCAGTCCCTGTCCATCTAGTCTGTCAGTTCATGTCCATCTAATCCCTCAGTTCTTGTCCATCTAGTCTGTCAGTTCCTGTCCATCTAGTCTGTCAGTCCCTGTTCATCTAGTCTGTCAGTCCCTGTCCATCTAGTCTGTCAGTCCCTGTTCATCTAGTCTGTCAGTCCCTGTCCATCTAGTCTGTCAATCCCTGTCCATCTAGTCTGTGAGTTCCTGTCCATCTAATCCCTCAGTCCCTGTCCATCTAGTCAGTCAGTCCCTGTCCATCTAGTCTGTCAGTTCCTGTCCATCTAATCCCTCAGTCCCTGTCCATCCTGTCAACCTATCAATCTCTGTCAAGTAGTCGGAGTTTTTTGCCTGTCAGCTAATTAATTCGAGTGTCAATTAACGTAACTTTACGGACGTAGGAACGAGCCTTCACCCTCCCTTTATACTTATACGAAGTACTAAACCCTCACGAGTGTAGTACTTCGCATAAAAATAATGATGGCAATAAAAATAATAATAATAACAATAATTGTATATTATATTTTCTGTGTGTAACTTGTCATTGATACCTCGTAGATTTATTTATAAAACTCTTGTAATAATTCTTGAAATAACTCTTGAAATAAACTCTTGAAGTAACTCTTGTAATAACTCCTGTAATAACTCTTTTAATAACTCTTGTAATATCTCTTGTTTTCGTTTTAATAAGTGAAAAATTATTTTATTGATAAGTTGGGTATTGCTACGTTATATATATATATATATATATATATATATATATATATATATATATATATATATATATAGTGCCGAATAGGTAAAACTTGCTATTTTGGCTTAAGTAGCATCGCTCTTCTTGCCGAATAAGGCAAGCTAAAATTTGTGTATACAATAATTTTTCAAAAATCATTCTGAACCTAACGAAAAAAAAAATATTTTACATGTATATATATATATATATATATATATATATATATATATATATATATATATATATATATATATATATATATATATATATATATATATATATATATATATATATATATATATATACACTAAGATGTGTATGTCTCTCATTGTATATATGATGAGTTTTCTACTTTAATCCCTATTTTTAGGGATTAAAATATTCTTGTCTGGTGGTGACAAGGTTAACCTGCAGTGTTAACGACACGTCGTGCAGTCGATAGGCTTCAAACCCCATTAACCAGCCAGGTGTTTTGATTTTGATTCATATATTCCGGAAAAATTCTGATTTAATCTCTTAGTCCACATTAGCCTGTTAATAAGTGGTGATAGGATGACAACTCTTAGCCTGTTAACCAAAATGCGCCATAACAAGCTAATTTTGCGGAACTTTTTCGTTTTCTGTCCTTTTATCTAAAATTTTAGGAATAAATATTGTGAGGTGTCCGTGAGTGAGTGTCCGTGTTATGAAGACTTCCACGAGTGATTGTCCGTGTTATGGAGACTTTCACGAGTGATTGTCCGTGTTATGGAGACTTTCACGAGTGATTGTCCGTGTTATGAAGACTTCCACGAGTGATTGTCCGTGTTATGGAGACTTCCACGAGTGATTGTCCGTGTTATGGAGACTTCCACGAGTGATTGTCCGTGTTATGGAGACTTCCACGAGTGATTGTCCGTGTTATGAAGACTTCCACGAGTGATTGTCCGTGTTATGGAGACTTCCACGAGTGATTGTCCGTGTTATGAAGACTTCCACGAGTGATTGTCCGTGTTATGGAGACTTCCACGAGTGATTGTCCGTGTTATGGAGACTTCCACGAGTGATTATCCGTGTTATGGAGACTTCCACGAGTGATTGTCCGTGTTATGGAGACTTCCACGAGTGATTGTCCGTGTTATGGAGACTTCCACGAGTGATTGTTCGTGTTATGGAGACTTCCACGAGTGATTGTCCGTGTTATGGAGACTTCCATGAGTGATTGTCCGTGTTATGGAGACTTCCATGAGTGATTGTCCGTGTTATGAAGACTTCCACGAGTGATTGTCCGTGTTATGGAGACTTCCAAGACAATTTTGTCATTTATCTGTTTTTTCGTGACATTTCCATGAGAGGTGACACTAGGCACTGTTTCATTGACTCTAGTCACTGTTGCTTTGACTCTAGTCACTGTTGCTTTGACTCTAGTCACTGTTGCCTTGACTCTAGGCACTTCAAATCACAGAACAGGTGAGGCTTGAACCATGGCAAGTGAGTCCTAGAACTCACAGGCCAGTGCGCTAACCACTCGACCAGTGCGCTAACCACTCCAGGCACTGTTGCATGTGGCCGAGGTGTGTGTTATGCCATGGTACGTTCTTAATGTGACGCTAGTTAACCTGTGACTGACTTTCTCACTCAGTTACGGTGCTTAAGTAAGGGTTCCATCTACCTCACTTCCAACACAGTTCCCTCTGCGTTTGTCTATCTTCTAGCACAATCCTCTAAGCTCACCTCTACCTTCTACCTTTTTTCTAACTGGGTGGCCGCACACTGCGGATGTTCCTATCATGTAACTCCTAGCTAGAATGAAGTAACCGCTCACTGCTGATATTCTAGCCATGAAACTATCATACAGAACAGAGTATCCATACAGTTTACACTATGTAGTGCATGTAGGATAGGATCTCCGAGCTGCGGCTGCATCTAATACTATTAAATCAATAAAAAACTTCTGGTTCACATTCCGATGCTGTGGGTTCTGTGGTCTTAGAACCCAGGGGTGAAATGTTCACTTTTAGGTGGTTCCAAGATGTCTCTGGCGCAAGACCAGCGACCACTCTGTTGCAAATGCTGGTGGTGTAGTGTGCATGATGTACTGCAAGAATTATAAGACGTCTTTCCCACGACCCCTGGTGTGTCCACCTCCCAGGGAAGTACAGCCGTGACGGGAGTTTTTCACCCGTGGCAGACATCCCCCATTGTTGTGGCAGACAAACACCAGTATTGTGGCAGACGAGGTCCGCGTTTTACTGAACACACAACAATGCCTCCCTCTCTCCTCTCTCTCTCTCTCTCTCTCTCTCTCTCTCTCTCTCTCTCTCTCTCTCTCTCTCTCTCTCTCTCTCTCTCTCTCTCTCTCTCTCTCTCTCTCTCTCTCTCTCTCTCTCTCTCTCTCTCTCTCTCTCTCTCTCTCTCTCTCTCTCTCTCTCTTTAAAATAATAAATCGCAGTAAAATATCTCGCATCGGCACAATAAAAAACAGACTTTCTCCAGTGAATGTTGATAACTTGCAGACTATTTTATCTTCGTGGTTGTTTATTGGTCAGGAAGCAAAGCAGTGTCTCCTGACACGGGTTTTCATCAGTCCCATTGTTGTCCTGTTTCCTGACGAACATTATATCTACCTACCATCAGTCCCGTTCACTGGGTAAGCATCCGCTGACCTCCACCTGCTAGCTCCCGGACTTCATTAAAAATAAAAACGAAAGGATCACTACACACTACTGAGTCCTAATCTGAGATGTTTCGTTGTATGTCTTCCAAGCTCATATTTGCTTTATTTAACATAATTGTGCCTAATAGGTTTGTATATGTATTCGTCCATCTTGTGTGTATGTGTGTGTATTCTTAATTGTGGGTATTGCGATAACTTACTAGTGACATCTGGAAGTTAGTTGTTTTTATGTTTGAAGCCTTTCTACTGCAGGACGGTCACCTTAATACCGACATTCAACGTATTTCAAACTCTTAAAAGGGGGTTACACACCTCACGGTATGTTTACACTGAGAGGTGTATCCCTTACGGTGTATATACACTGAGAGATACACACTTCTCGGTGTATATACATTGAAAGATTTACACCTTTCATTGTATATTACACACACCTCTCAGGTACGTAAACTGAGGTACACAAATATGTCAACTCTGGTTTACCGAAAATAATTATCAAATCGTGCAAAACTGCTTTTACGTAAAACTGTTTTGCGGGGACAGCTGTAAAAATGTGTTGCGGGGACAGCTGTAAAAATGTGTTGCGGGGACAGCTGCAAAAATGTGTTGCGGGGACAGCTGTGAAACTGTGTTGCTGAGAAGCTGTACAAGTGTGTTGCTTGGACCGCTGTAAAACTGTGTTGTGGGGACAGATGTAAATATTGATTGACTGTTGGGTCAGTGATGGGTGGAGGCGGGCAACAGAGATAAGAACTACCTAACGTGGTTCTAGAAGAGGAGGTTGTTAGTCAGGAGATAAGAACAATCTACGTAGTTCTGGAGGAGGAGAAGAAGATCATTGGGTTATTAAGGACACTGTGTGATGTGTGACATTTACGGATTTAGAGCTTCCCCATACATATAATAATGATCTTTATTTCTACAAGTACAAGGTATACAGACCTAGCTGACATCAATGACATACTACTACATAAAAAGCCCCTTGTTATGCAGAGCATTTCGGGCAAATTAGGTCAGTTTTGTCCCAGGATGCGACCCATACCAGTCGACTAACACCCAGGTACCTATTTTACTGATGGGTGAACATGGACAGCAGGTGTCTTAAGGAAACACGTCCTAATGTTTCCACCCGTACCGGGGATCGAAACACGGACCTCAGTGTGTGAGCTTAATGCACTAGCAATCGACCTACGAGACACATTGTACGGGAAAGTCACATTGTTTGACTTCATTGGATTATCCTAAGTTAAATTCTACATAATTTACTAAATAAAATCATTGTAAGAGTTTCAAGTGATGTATGTGAGGTGTCGCTTAGCTCGATCACTTGCGCACTCAGTTCACACACTGAGGTTCGGGGATCGAATTCCCGGTACGGCTGGAAAAACATTACGACATGTTTCCATAAGACACCTGCTGTCCATGTTCACCTATCAGTAAGATAAGTACCTGGGTGTTAGTCGACTGGTGTGGGTCGCATCCTGGGGACAAAATTGACCTAATTTGCCCTAAATGCTCTTCATAACAAGGGGCTTTCTATATATGTCAGCTAGGCCTGTATACCTTGTACATGTACTTGTAGAAATAAAGATTGTTATTATTATTATTATTATTAAAATTGCTTCACAGCGAAGGACTTGTGAGTGAAATTCTAAATTCCTGAAGTTTCTTTCGGTGAAACTTCAATTTAGAAAAACTTCGTAACATTCATCGTTGCATTACGTTTTTTTTCTACACAGGAAATGTAATGCTAGACTTAATGCACTTCGGCAAAGAATATTCTGTAGTAGTTAGACTGACTCTTTCTCTTCTACTTCGGTTCTTCCTCTCACCGGCTGTTCTTCTTCTGTCCCCGCTTCCCCCTCGCCCCTAGTGGGTCCTTACCTGGGAGTCTGAACTGAACTGGCAAAGAATGTTTCCATAGATTTTTTTTAATATTTAAGATATTTCAGTTTATGCTACATTTTATAGAAAATGGAAATCTGCTTGTGTTACAGAAAACGGGCTTTGAGAGGTAACTTTAATATAAATATTGGTTGGCTCACATTTAGTTGAAGTTAAGTTTTATTTAGGCTATATAATCATATATTCAAACTTTCCAATGAACTTTATGGCACACAGACGTCATGGACGTATATTTATAGTATATTATGTAGATTTAACCAAGAATAACACAAGAAGTTGTATCATGTACTTGTAGAAATAAAGATTATTATTATTATTTTATTATTATTATTATTATTCCCTACCAAGTAAGTTTTTTTAGACACAGGTACACACAAGTATAATTATCATACACAGAGAAAATTTCAGAGGATAACCCCAAAAAAAGTCAAAGTGACTTATTTCCATTGTGGTCCTTGTAATATCTTATTATTTACACCTTACAAGTTAAAACAACTAAGTAACTCCACAGTGCAAAAATCAATTACAATAAAGTGAGTTATACTAGGAATAAGGTAAACTGAGTTATTTACATTAACATTAAAGAGAGGATCAGCTTATAATAAGAGGTACACGAATGTTAGCTATTAAGTACATTACATTCTTAATTGACCTATGTATGATCCCCGGCTAAGATTGAGGACAATGTACATGTGGTTATTCATTTACTTTATGTCCAGACCCAATTATTTTTGACCTGACAAGGTTAATTTTCAAGGACCCCAATTGAAATAAGTCACTTTGTCTGATTTTTTTCGGTTATCCTGGGTAATCTACACATATGCTGCTATGTATGATAATTTATGTAACTGTATCTATGTATACCTGTACCGGAATAAACTAACTTACTAGTATCGTTGGGTTCGGTTACTAAACAGGTGGGTGATCATGTTGACACAGCTCCTGTCCTTGACCAGGTATGTATAAGGTATCCATAATAACCGTGGATACTCGGCGGTCAAATGTACAGTCAGCTACTAAAATCGCCATTATGTTTTTAAATGTAAGCCACAGCACCGTGTCTTCCGAGATCCTCTGACATTATCCCTCCCAGGTCCTCCATGTTAGTTTTTTGCTCTATTGTGTGGCTAGAATTTGTCTCATACTCCAACATAGTTTTAATTTCCTCAAGTTTCCCATATCGAAGTAACTGAAATTTCTCTTCATTGAACTTCATATTGTTTTTTGCGGCCCATTTAAATATTTGGTTGATGTCTGCTTGGAGTCTTGCAGTGTTTTCGATGGAGGACACTGTCATGCAAACTCGGGTGTCATTCGCAAAGGAACCTGGAGATACCTAGAGAGAGTTCCAGGGGTCAACGCCCCTGCGTTGACCCCTGGAACTCTCTCCAGGTATCTACCAACGTATCTACCACATCTGCTAGAAAAATGAAAGGATGGATAATGAGAACCTTCAAACCTAGGGATGCTAAGCCCTTGATGATTCTCTTCAAATTGCTTGTTCTCTCTAGGCTGGAATATTGCTTTACACTAACGGCGCCTTTCAAAACAGGTGAAATTGCTGACCTGGAGAATGTACACATAAAGATGTAAAGATTTTGCGCTCTGGCAGGCGTGGTGTTCCGTTGCCTTCTGTCTCATGAACACTTAGATGGCAGGTCAGAATTACAAACTTCGTCTTACAGTCAGCATATTTTGCTCCTGATTTACACACACACACACACACACACACACACACACACACACACACACAAACACACACACACACACAGGAGCTATGACTCGACCCATGCAACCGCAACTAGGTGAGTACACACACATGGAAAGCCAAGATGATGGATGTGGTACTCTGGAAAACCTCATGCATCAACATGTTAGGGACACTACCAGAGAGAAAGGGGAGGATGAACCAGCAAGACTGGACCTCGTGTTCACCCTGAGTAGCTCAGACATTGATGACATCACATATGAAAGGCCCCTTGGAGCTAGTGATCACGTGGTTCTGAGCTTTGAATGCATAGTTGAGTTACAAGTGGAGAGGGTAACAGGAGTAGAATGGGAAAAGCCAAATTATAAAAAGGAATCGTTCAAGACACTGTACACCGTGTACGTCAGGCCCATACTAGAGTATGCAGCACCAGTTTGGAACCCATACCTGGTCAAGCACGTCAAGAAATTAGAGAAAGTGCAAAGGTTTGCGACAAGGTTAGTTCCAGAGCTAAGGGAAATATCCTACGAAGAAAGGTTAAGGGAAATCGGCCTGACAACACTGGAGGACAGGAGGGTTAGAGGAGACATGATAACGACATACAAAATACTGCGTGGAATAGACAATGTGGATAGAGACATGATGTTCTAGAGAGGGGACACAGAAACAAGGGGTCACAATTGGAAGCTGAAGACTCAGATGAGTCAAAGGGATGTTAGGAAGTATTTCTTCAGCCATAGTAGTCAGGAAGTGGAATAGTCTAGCAAGTGATGTAGTGGAGGCAGAGACGAGGTATGATAAAGACGAGGTATGATAAAGACGAGGTATGATAAAGCTCATGGAGCAGGGAGAGAAGGGACCCAGTAGCGATCAGTGAAGAGGCGGGGCCAGGAGCTGAGTCTCGACCCCTGCAACCACAATTAGGTGAGTACACACACACACACACACACACACACACACAGCTCAAGCATCAAACAACAACATAAAGGTTCTCGCAATACTGAAGGCTCTCATAACAACCATCAGAAGCACATACGTACCTTAACTCGATGCTCGTTCCTGAGGCTGGCGTACTTCCTGGTCTGGGTGAAGTTGGCTGCGAGCCACCTCACCGAGCCGGGGGTCGAACCCTTGGTCTCCTCCATGTTGGTCCCTGGCATCACCTCAGCGTACAACATAAGGCTGGTCTCTGATACACTCGTGTTATGGCGTAGTAACCGCTATACACTTCAACAAGTGTTCCAAGTAAACTGAATTAGCGATTAAAGTTCATTTCCTATCAGTTTATTGGAACAATTTCACTGTCAAGGTAAAAAAATTCACTGTCAAGGTAAAAGAAATATTTGGACATTTTTCTGGAATATCCTTTTTTCATTTTCAATTAAATAAACGGTGGCCACTCTACGCACAGGTTAGGATTCATTATGGCTGTTTTCAATGCCCAAATTCCCACTTTGAATGATAAATTTTGTCATTATAACTATTTTAGCTGGTATTGATAGTGATGGAATTATAGTGAAGCTTTCATCCTCTATGGTAGCTGTTGGTACTGCTGTTCTGTGGTAGATGATGGTGATGAAGGGACTGCTGTTGCTACTGCTGTTGTGGCTGTGGGTATTTGTTGCTACTGCTGTTGCGGCTGTAGGGAGTGTTGTTGCTACTGTTGCTGCAGCTGTAGGGAGTGTTGTTGCTACTGCTGTTGCAGCTGCAGGGACTATTGTTGCTACTGCTGTTGCAGCTGCAGGGACTATTGATGCTACTGTTGCGGCTGCATGGGCTGTTGCTGTTGTCGCTGCTGCTACGCCAGATACTGTTGTTTCTACTGCTCTTGCTTTTCTGCTGCTACTGTTCTTATTACCGCAACAGTAAGTGTTGGTTCAGTCTGCATTGTAGTGTTTTACTGTTATTCATTGCAGCATTTTCCCACACTTGTCTCCTGCTGAAGCAATAATAAAGACAAACGTAAGATATTCATGACACAAATTTAAGTCAATGATTATAAAATTTTAGATCAATTTCTCCATAAACTTTTTTTTTTTACTTTAAATTACATTCGTTTTGTTGAGGTTACATTAGGTAAGGTTAGGTTAGATTGTGTTTTAGGTGTAATTCACTGAGGGGCAATACAACTTTAAAGGAAGTAGATACAATACAAACTTAGTGTCAGCAGGAGCAATACAAACTTAGGGGAAGTATAAATGTATTAGAAACTTAGGTCAGTTTTATGTGCATAAAAGTCATGAACAAATCAATGAAATTGCCCATCTGTTTTTAAGTGCACATACAATAAATATACATCTTTTGAGAAACAAAGATTTAAATTCATCAAATATGTTGATTTACTACGAAAACAAATTCGTATGTTTTCTTAAGTTTAGCATGCCGAGGCACCAAAGAAAATGGACATACTATAACATTTCGAGGGTGAAAGAAAATGGGTTAAAGGCTTTAAGTAGATATAGTACATTTTAAGATCCCAAAAAGTCGAAATTGCTAATTTTGACTATGATAATGCTAACACACAAGTTTTTTTTAGTTTGATATCTTTATTATGCACCCCATATCCATCCTGTGGGCGGTAGTCAAAAGATTACAGAGGTACATAATGGGTCCAGGGACTGGGCCCCAGTCACACTTGTGCTAACACACAAGTGTGACTGTTGACACTCCGCTCTCGACACATTGCACAGGTTTGCTTCGGTAAATAATTGCTGATCATCGAACTCTGCACTCCTCTGCACCTGTCACAGGAAACCAATGGCATGCAGGACTGTCACCTATCTTACTTCTGATTGGCTGAGCAGACCAACAATACACATGGTGTATGTGTTGGTGTTTGCGGAGGTGAAACACCCGTACTCTCCTGGCAATTGGGGTGGAATCACGGCTGGCGACCCTCCTAGTGTGTTTCACAGCTCTTAGTTACATGGGTGACGACGGCAAGACAGGAGTCATGGAACACAAAGAGGGAAGACAGAGAAAGTAGAGGAGGAAGAGGTTGAATGGACAGGAGAGAAAGCAGGGATGCGGAGAACAGCACCTTACGAAAGCAGACAAAGCAAATGCGATAGTAATTATGGACAAGGTAGATTAAAGGGGGAAAATAAACATGATATTAGGAGACAGGGAAACTCACGCGCCTCTTAACAATCTAAGACAGACAAGAGAGAGAGGATGCTTTTATAGTGGAGCCAGAGATATGGAGCGAGAATATTAATCTTGGCCTTTGGAACTCACACTCAATGGACTCCATAAACTAGCAATTTAAGACGCATTTTATTATAATACATTTTCTGAACCACATATAGAGTAATTTTAGTGATCATAACTTCCCTAAAAATGATAACTAAAGATGGAGGCTTAAGCTCCCACATTATCGAAAGGAGACACTTTTTCGTCGTTTCAATTCCTGCTTTTGGATTAGAACTATGTCACAAGCCACAGTTTTCAAAGTAAAATATTATACGTTGTTTCGGTCTGTCCTGAACCAGAAAATGTGAGAAAGTCAGAAGATACGTCAAGCGGAGAGGAACTGGTAGACAATGTCTAGAAGCATGGTAGACAGACAGACCAGAAAGCACGTCTTCATTCTGGCGACGTTTCACCCCCCCCCCCTCCGTGTTGATGAAGCTCAACAAAGGGCGAAACGTCCTGGGATTAAAGACGCTTTCTCCTAGTGATGAGGAAGCCAAAGTCAGGTCAAGTTACGTGTATTATGAAGGTTAGTATGTGAGACAAGGTTCTGGAAACGTTAAGCACCAACAGAAACTCCGGACTAGGACCCATGTTAAAAATGATGTGTACAACTTTATTTTTGCTGACCCGACATTCCTGTTATGGAATTTAAGCCAACTTTCATCATTTAGTTCTAAAGTTCCACATAAGCCTTCTTTTTTTTTTTTTGGGGGGGGGGGGGGAATCTTTAACCATACATAAAATCCTTTGAGGGTTGAGACTTGAAAATTTCACCTGGAGTGATGCAATGATGGTACATATGTATAGAATTATTACTGTATTTAGGTGAGACAATAAAACTGTAGGGGGAAGCATTTAGTACAATGTGTGGTGGAGGCTCGATCTTCCGTCCGGAAAGTGCGAGATACTCTATCTAGTTATACTTGGTTTTACAGTCTGGTGAGGCTACGGCTGTAGTTCTGTCATGCTATGCCACATGTAATTTTTAAGCGATGCGAACTGGTGAGCAGCAAGGGCGGGAGGAGTAACGAGGTGAAGAGGAGGAATAACAAGAGCGAAGGAGAAGGCTTTAGAGAGGGGGGGGGAGAAATAACAGGAGAGGAAGAGATGGAGGAAACAAAACAAATTATGAAGAGTTGGAGAGGGTTAGTTGGTTTATTAAGTTTAGATCCGATCTACTACACGAGGATCGTTAAGGCTGGAGGTCACCTGTACACCACCAGTCAAGAATATCAAAGTAATCTCTCAGCGTATTTGGGGTCCAGCCCCTCCATCTATTATGTATCTCCATATTTTTTGTGACTACTGTCTACAAAATATCTACCACCCACAGGATGATTATGGAGCATCCACCACCCACAGGATGGATATGGTGCATCCACCACCCACAGGATGGATAGGGTGCATACACCACCCACAGGATGGATATGGGGCATCCACCACCCACAGGATAGACAGGGAATTCATAATAAAGCAATCAAAGAAGCAGCCTAATATACACAGAGAGAAACACAAACACCATCCAGTACATATACCCTTGGAATAAGAGGAGGAAAGGGAAGAGAAGCAAGAGGGAGGGAAAATAGGTGGAGGAGGAGGGGGAGGAGGAAAAGAGGATGGTGTTAACTGTGCCGCGGACGTCTCCACCCTGTATATAACAGTGGTATTTAACACTGAAGTCGTTCCTCCCACGAGCGATGTCATCAGTCAAGCACCGCCTGTTAGCCATTTTTGGAAAGTTCTGCAAAATTACGTTTTCGTGATGTATAGGAGTGTAGATGGTTCATTACCTTTGTAACTTGCCATGATTGTGACCAGATCTACCTGCAGTTCATTACCTTTGTAACTAGTTCAGTTATTATAACTTTGAGGCCCAGTCCCTGGACCCATTATGTACCTCTGTAATCTTTTGACTACCACCCACAGGATGGGTATGGGGTGACTACCACCCACAGGATGGGTATGGGGTCACTACCACCCACAGGATGGGTATGGGGTGACTACCACCCACAGGATAGGTATGGGGTGACTACCACCCACAGGATGGGTATGGGGTGACTACCACCAACAGGATGGGTATGGGGGGACTACCACCCACAGGATGGGTATGGGGTGCATAATAAAGATATTAAACTAACGTGACTCCTTCCCCCTTCCTCCCCCTCCCCCCTCTCTAGAGTTCTGTTTCACGTATCATCTCAATGCAACAAAAGAGTGTAACTAATGAACCATATACGTGTTTTTATCCTAAAGTGCAATAGAGTTACGGACTTTTTTATTTGGGGGGGAGGGCAGTGACAAGCGGTTAAGATGGTTAGATGCTCCTGATGGGATTCATTGTTGGGGCTCATTAATGGAGCTCAGTGACAGAATTTGTTGATGAAGTTCGTTGATGGAGATCATTTATTGTGTTCGTTGCAGGTATAACGAAACTCGTGACTCTCCCAGGAATGATCCCGGATCCTAGGGAAGGGTGACGAGCACTCTGGAAGACGCACACGCCTGGATGAACCAGAGGGAAAAGATACGTTCCAGCAAGTCCTTAACTTGGTCCCATGCAATCCAAAATATATAGTCAAATAGGCCTGGATGATGACATAATAAGGGGTATGGAGACACTTGGAACTGGTCGGAGATGGTAGTCTTTTCTCTGAACACTAAAGGGGGGTACGACGCACTAGTGTCTGGTCCACTGCAGATTGGGGTTGCGAAGCTCAACATTGCCTTGATGTGCAAGACTTGGGTCAGGTGTGTTTTATTTTTAGGGGCCATTTTAAAGGTTGCCTGATGGTGACCAAGAGTTTTGCTAAGTGTTCGGCTAGAATACCTGACAGTTTGTGGGAGGCGCTTCCTATTTCAGATGGGATGGGTCTCAACTTGAGTTGAGGCAACAAGAGAATGCCTCTTCAGCTTGGCTTCAAACTGATGTTTCTCAGTGGAAGCTTTTATTTAATATTGGGCTATGGATGCTCTGATTTCCCATGTTTATTGAAGAAATTCTGCACTTTTCCTTCGCGTACATTGACGTACTTGTGGCAGAAGTTCTGCACCTCATTTCTGCTCACATCTTGGGTTCGTCGGTTATTATTGAAAAAATGATCAGTATCGTTACCCTGGACTTCCTACTCATTTCTGCAATTTGCAAGTTCCTGTTGTATGTTGATTGTTGCAACACGAAAGGCCTAGAGTTATCTTTATAACTCCCCGTGTGGGTATTTTGTATATGTATATATATATACGTATAACGAAGTTGCACATTCATTATGTTCCTGAGGAACATAATGAATGTGCAGGTTGCACTCTGGTTCATGACCATTTGTTATGTATATTGCACTGTCAACACCATAATTAGGGAAACTTTTCTGGGTGTCACTGAATGCACGGCTGAGCCTCATCCACACCACTCAGATTTTTTTTAGAAAATATATATAAAAAATATAATAGTTTATAATTTGGCAACACTGAAAAAAAAGTTCTAAGCGCTTTCATGATTTTCATGGAACACTGTGTTCTTTGTGAATATTTAATATATAGATAGAAATCCACAGGATAAGTCTCTGGTTTTAGCCACTACAACGACCTTAATCTTCGGTGTCCACCCCTATGTGGGAGCCACGAGTCAAATTTCCCTGTCACTCATGCCACTGAGTCTGGCCAGCGTAACAACAGTGGCGCTGTCATGTTCATCCATGCCACTAACAACTACCACATTCCTATTTGTGTCAAAAGACAGTTTTTTTTTTTTAACACATATCAATTTTACTGGATGAGAGATGTAATCCTACCTCAGGTCATTTCAAAGCCCAGCACTATCTGAGGTTTACTGCCACCACCCAGGATGTCACCCACAATGGTCGACTAACACCCAGGTACCTACTTACTGCTAGGTGAACAAGGGAAGCAGGTGTAAGGCAACATGCCCAGTGTTCCCACCCGTGCTGGGGGTCAAATCACGGACCCTCAGTATGTGAGCTGAGGGCGCTACCAACCGAGCCACGACCTCGCTATAGGGACAATAGCAAACAGAGCATCATGTTACAAAGACCCGTGTCAGGTGATTCTCCCAGACAAATGCAATAATAACAACTGTGCCTGGTATGTAACCAGAGTAGGTGGAGAGAGGAACGGCTATATGGGAGAGTGACACCAGTCAGTCCATCTATCATCATTCTATCATGCAGGAGGAGCCACATGTCTATGGTGCATCCAACAAAGTAAGCAGACTCTTGGATGTCACTATCACCTGCCTCCACCTGGGTTATAAGTATCTTTGGCAGGTTAAATCACCACCACCAGATGTAGACCAAACGAAATGTAAACTTTGCAGATGGACTATTGTCACACCCTGCGTCATTATGTACTGGAGTGCGTCACACCCTGCGTCATTATGTACTAGAGTGCGTCACACCCTGCGTTATTATGTACTGGAGTGCGTCACACCCTGCGTCATTATGTACTGGAGTGCGATAACATTAATGAATTTAGAGACAACTCACTCAGAAATGTTCAAGATATGTCAAAGTATTTTATCCATAGTGGTATATTACAGACCATTCTTGAGAAATACCTTGACTTTGCTCCCTGTAAATAAAGTATTACCACGTGTGTGTGTGTGCGTGTTTGTGTGCGTGTATATGTTTGTATGCTCGTGTGCGTGTGTGTGTGTCTATGTATGTGCGTGCGCCCTCTTGTGTGTGTGCGCGCGCGTGCTCGTATGTGTGCGCGCTTGTGTGGATGTATGACCCACTTAATATTTGTATACTTATAACTCATTACAATTGTGACCAGGTGTGGACGTGTCAGTGGCTCATTACTTTGCAATTTGTTCATGATTGTAACCATGTATAGGAGTGTAGATGGTTCATTACCTTTGTAACTTGCCATGATTATGACCAGATCTACCTGGAGTTCATTACCTTTGTAACTAGTTCAGCTGTCATAACTTTGGGGTTCAGTCCCTGGACCCATTATGTACCTCTGTAATCTTTTGACTACCGCCCACAAGATGGGTATGGGGTGCATAATAAAGATATTAAACTGAACGACTATGGGGCATCTTTCTATCTACGTCTGACAATTTTTAAACTACGGGACAGTCATCAGGCAACATTTATTGACACGGAGAGTCCAAGTCGTCATTCAAAATTTGGTTCTTAAAGATTTTGATATTATCTCAAGTTACTAAATCGAGACGAGAGGTGTCTGTTCTAAATACACTTCGAGTCAGAGGGGACACGAGTTTCTGGGTAGGAGAGCACGATATAATACAACGTGCTTTGGAGAACACGATATAATACGACGTGTTTTGGAGAACACGATATAATACGACGTGTTTTGGAGAACACGATATAATACGACGTGTTTTGGAGAACACGATATAATACAACGTGTTTTGGAGAACACGATATAATACGACGTGTTTTGGAGAACACGATATAATACGTGTTTTGGAGAACACGATATAATACGTGTTTTGGAGAACACGATGTAATACAACGTGTTTTGGAGAACACGATATAATACAATGTGTTTTGGAGAACACGATGTAATACAACGTGTTTTGGAGAACACGATGTAATACAACGTATTTTGGAGAACACTATATAATACAATGTGTTTTGGAGAACACGATGTAATACAACGTGTTTTGGAGAACACGATATAATACAACGTGTTTTGGAGAACACGATATAATACGACGTGTTTTTAACAATCTCGTAATTGAATTTATCTGGAGACCTGCCATGTAACGTCATTAAAACATACATATGTGGAAATGTCTGGGTTCATTAAAGGTGATCCAGACAACGATCACGAGAAACATAAATCGTGTTTGTACTCGTCAAACAGCTGAATAATCTGGCTCAGTTGACTGACAAAGAAATTTGATTAAAGTAAATTGTCAGCTTATATACACAGAGAGATGTGTTCTTCGGCTTATATACCCGGCATGACGACCCGCAGGTCCATTAAAAACCAGCTTCCTGGAGGGGGTTTCGGGGGTCAACGCCCCCGCGGCCCGGTCTGTGACCAGGCCTCGCGGTGGATCAGGACCTGATCAAGCAGGCTGTTACGAATCACAGCCCAAGGGTCAATTGATAATCCCCTTTTTGTATGCTGGAAGGCAGTTGAACACTCTTGGGCCCCTGACACTTATTGTGTCGTCTCTTAACGTACTCTAGGCGCCCCAGCTTATAGATAACTTTTACAGCGTAATATGTTATGGAAAGAATAATCTGTTTATTTTTTTTAATATTTATGAATCTTGAGAACGATATTAACTGCAGAAACTAACATGAAGGTGTGTGTGTGTGTGTACTCACCTATTTGTACTCACTTATTTGTGGTTGTAGGGGTCGATTCATAGCTTCTGGGCCCGCCTCTTCACTGATTGCTACTAGGTCCTCTCTCTCCCTGCTCCATGAGCTTTATCAAACCTCGTCTTAAAACTATGTATGGTTCCTGCCTCCACTACGTCACTTTCTAGGCTATTCCACTTCCTGACAACTCTATGACTGAAGAAATACTTCCTAACATCCCTTTGACTCATAGGAGTCTTCAACTTCCAATTGTGACCCCTTGTTTCTGTGTCCCATCTCTGGAACATCCTGTCTCTGTCCACCTTATCTATTCCTCGCAGTATTTTATGTGTGTGTGTGTGTGTGTGTAGGGGGTAAGAAGGTAGGTCTTCAATATGCTGCTGCAAAACCTTCTTACATTCAAGATAATTTATCAAGGAAGATACATGATATGTTCACTGGCAGAAACACGTCGTGGGGGCCACATTCTTCCACATCATCACATATTTACCTTAATTGTTTAATTGTATTAATCCGCTAGTCTCATCTTTTCTTTGAGAAGCGCATAATAGTCCAGTGAAATTCAACAACTCCGTGATATGTTAGAATTAAAGAACCGATGTTGATACGAGACTTGTAGACTTTTTTCAGTGAATCAAATTAAAACACTGAGAGCATCAGTAACTTGTACACTTCTGTGGAAGTACAGTACACACGCACACTTACACCCCTCACCCAACACGTGCACTATACTGCTCTATGGAGCACTGGAAGCACTGCAGATACACACACGTACACATACACACTACACACACACACCACCAAACACACTGCTTGCTTGGCTACACCTCATCTCCGTTTTCTCTTCTTGTCACTTAGGTATAATACAATAAGTAATGAACGGAGTAACTAAATTAAACTAAATGTATATTTGTTGGATTAGCTTTAGTTAAATCATCATTTGTCAGTGTTACATACTTTAATATTACTTAATTACATACTGTAATAACGTATGGTCTATTTAGATAAAACATTTGTATTAATTTAATTAAAACAAACATACGATATTACAAGAACCCCAATGGAAATACTAAGTCACTTCGTCTGACTTTTTTTGGAGTCATCCTAGCTAAATTTCACATATGTTACTATGAATGATAATTGCAATCACATAAATTTATGTAACTGTACTTATGTGTACCTATAACTAAATAAACTTGCTACCTCGATGGAAATATAGAACTTGGTGTTACTGATAAGCCAGACTGTATGAATCTCTTGGGTTATTCTGGGTTAGTAGACCTAGAATAACCCTGTAAATTTTCCAGTAGATGTGATAAAACTAAAAGTGGAACTTTTAAAATGTGAAGTTGTTCATCAATCATGTTGGTTGTGAAAACGAAATGAATACACATCTGTTCTCTTTTCGCTTTCATATCAGAGGGACATATATACGGGTGGTGCTTCATTGTCAGAGGTTGTTGTTGTTGTTTATCGTACACCATACACTTTATAAGTCTATTGCATGCTGAGCACACTTGTAATCTATCTAGCTCAAACATACCACATATAATTTTCTGTCCCTGCAAAGCAGAAAATCATTCGGACAGAAATATAAAACACCAGATAAGAGATCTACGAATTTCGCTCACAGATACTTTTTTTGTTTTATACCTCTGTGCACGGAACAAAAAAATGTGTTCGTCTCCGTGTATATACTATATACTTAAAAGTGTGTATGTCTGTGTATATACACTCAGTTTACTGCAAGACCTTGTCCGGGTATTCCAGTATCCGTGAGTGTCGATGGATTATGGCCTTAATGATCCCCGTGCAGTTGATAGGCCTGAAGCCTCAATAACCTAACTGTTTACAAGATGAAAATATGTATTTTGTTTCCTCTTGTGCATTGTCTTATTAATTGCTTCGATAAATCTATTACATTATAAAATCCAAATAAGGCTCTTGCAGTCTGTAGTAACACAAGCCATCGTTTGCAATACAACTTTAAATGCTATTTTCTACATTATACTGTAGACTTTGATGCTAGTCCTTTTCTCGTATTATTCTTAGTAAGGTGCTTCAACTTGTAAGGCTATTAGTACCATACACTTTGCATTATTTTAAGTGCTTCTACTTTGACAGCATGACCTCCCATCCCTTCCCTATTCTCTGTAAAGAGGTGGTTGGTGCCTCGCATCCTCTGCCTCTACTTAGGCGGGGACATCAAATGGACAAACTGGTCGTAGTGGATGTGTCCCTCGCCATCGATGTCCGCCTCACGGATCATGATGTCCACTTCATCCTGCGATAGCTTCTCACCCATGGTCATGAGTACGTGCTTCAGCTCCGTGGCTGAGATGTATCCGTTGCCATCTTTGTCGAACACTCCGAAGGCCTCACGCAGCTCTTCTGGTGTCTCCACGGTGAAGTCTCTGGTCAGCAGTGACTGCAGATACAGAGAGAGTTACATTAGTGATGATGTAGCAGGAGTATTTAATTCAATAGTTTTGTTTTCAACTCACATCCATCCCAGTGTAATAAGTTAATTAAAATATTACAAAAGTGAATAATGAATCTAGGGAGTGGACCTAGAGAGGGGAGAGAGTGAGAGTGTGTGTGTATACCTGGAGAGGGTTTCGGAGGTCAACGCCCTTCGGCCCGGTCTGTGACCAGGCCTCATGGTGGATCAGGGCCTGATCAACCAGGCTGTTACTGTTGGCCGCACCCAACCCGACGTACGAACCACAGCCCGGCTGGTCAGGTACTGACTTTAGGTGCCTGTCCAGTGCCTTCTTGAAGACAGCCAGGGGTCTATTCGCAATCCCCATGTATGCTGGGAGGCAGTTGAACAGTCTTGGGCTCCTGACACTTATTGTGTTGTCTCTTATCGTGTGTGTGTGTGTCTGTATTCTGCAAAATGTTTTCTATCCCTACGTGTGGTGATTTTTTTATGTAGATAAGATGTGCTTATCATGTGTACCCTTTGTTCCCAGCCATCTCCTTTCACCACCCTGAAATAATGTTTAAAATGTTTCACTGCCTTAATGTCATTGGGAAATACTGTTTACAAATACTTAATTATGAGTGCTGATGAATGCTTTCAACGTGCACACAGACAGACATGGAAGGAATACGAACAAGAACACTCAATTACAAACGCACGACTAGCATGGCACTGACAAGAACAACGACACGGACAATTACGTCCACATAACATATAAAATTGACCAGAACAAAGATCACACGCAAGTAAAAAATCTAAAAAAATAATCTGTAGGCGAGAGACCATGAATGTATCGAAGCTGATGGACGAGGGTGAGCCAATTTCCTGGATCAGGTTTCTAATCTCAGCATTGGAAGGGTTGATGGCTAGTGACCTGAGAGCGTTGCCCAGATCTTGTATAGGTAACCTTCCATCCCTGCCGTAGATGGAGAAGCACTCCTTAGCCTCAGAGATTTGGGCTGGGGTCAGCTGCCGTGGCATACCTGAAGAAATATAAAAACAAATTAGGGCTATCTAACCCAGGATAAGACCACAAAATCCAAGATATGACCATAAAATCCAGGATAAGATTACAAAATCAAGGAGTGTGGTTTAGTTTCGTTTGTATCCTTCGCTATGATACGACCCACAGTATCTAACTCGTAGGTACCTATTTAATGCTTAGGTAAACAGAGGCAGCAGCACGTGTAAGACGACTTTCCCATACTTTACGACCTATCCGCTCCTGTCTGTCCCAACTACTGGACCACTACGACAAGGTCCTGGATGCTCTAGAAGATAAACAGAATGCAGATGTTATATACACAGATTTTGCAAAAGCCTTTGACAAGTGTGACCATGGTGTAATAGCACACAAAATGCGTGATAAAGGAATAACAGGAAAAGTTGGTAGATGGATCTATAATTTCCTAACACGTAGAACACAAAGAGTAGTAGTAAACAGAGTAAAGTCTGAGGCAGCTACTGTGAAAAGCTCTGTTCCACAAGGCACAGTACTTGCTCCCATCCTATTCCTCATCCTCATATCAGACATTGACAGGGATATAAGCCACAGTGCTGTGTCTTCCTTTGCAGATGACACTCGAATCTGTATGACAGTGTCCACCGTTGAAGACACTGCAAGACTCCAAGCAGACATAAACCAAATCTTTAAATGGGCTGCAGAAAACAATATGAAGTTCAATGATGAGAAATTTCAATTACTCAGATACGGAAAACGTGAAGAAATTAAAATCTCATCGGAGTACAAAACTAATTCCATCCACACAATAGAGCGAAAAACTAATGTCAAAGACCTGGGAGTGATCATGTCAGAGGATCTCACCTTCAAGGACCATAACAATGTAGCAATTGCATCTGCTCGAAAAATGACAGGATGGATAATGAGAACCTTCAAAACCAGGGATGCCAAGCCCATGTTGACACTTTACAGATCGCTTGCTCTATCTAGGCTGGAATATTGCTGCACACTAACTGCACCTTTCAAGGCAGGTGAAATTGCTGACCTTGAAAATGTGCAGAGAACCTTCACCGCACGCATAAGTGCGATAAACCACCTCAACTACTGGGAACGCGTGAAGTTCCTAAACCTGTACTCTCTAGAACGCAGGTGGGAGAGATACATTATTATATACACATGGAAAATTCTCGAGGGCTTAGTACCAAACTTGCACACAAAAATCACTCCGTACGAAAGCAAAAGACTCGGCAGGCGATGTACCATCCCCCCAATGAGGAGCAGGGGGGCCACTAGCACGTTGAGGGACAACACAATAAGTGTGAGGGGCCCAAGATTGTTCAACTGCCTCCCAGCATACATCAGGGGGATTACCAACAAGCCCCTGGCTGTCTTCAAGCAGGCACTGGACAGGCACCTCAAGTCGGTACCTGATCAGCCGGGCTGTGGTTCGTACGTTGGACTGCGTGCGGCCAGCAGTAACAGCCTGGTTGATCAGGCTCTGGTCCAACAGGAGGCCTGGTCACAGACCGGGCCGCGGGGGCGTTGACCCCTGGAATTCTCTCCAGGTAGACTCCAGGTATCCGAGAGTCGAACCTGGGTCATTTAGGTTGCCTTTTAGGCGCCTTAACAACTAGTTTATTGTACACTCAAATCTCATCCTATCAGCGGTAAATAATAAAAAAAAAGATTGGAGTCATAAATACTCCATCGATGAAGGCTAATTATTATTATCCACGAACGATTATGAAATCAAAAATTATATTGTCATGGGGTGTGCTCTTTGTATACATCTGTTTCATTATATATATATATATATATATATATATATATATATATATATATATATATCATGGGGTGTGCTCTTTGTATACATCTGTTTCATTATATATATATATATATATATATATATATATATATATATATATATATATATATATATATATATAAATATATAAATAATTCTACTACTACTATAATTAATAGTACTACTACTAATAATAATAACAGCTTATCAAAATACTCAGAGATACAAAAGGCTTTTTCAGTCGGGAGATATACATGTTAATATTAATTAAAACTGTGAATTACTGTTAGAAACTAACCGTTGCCTTGCGTGAAGTGCTAGGAACTAGTTTCCCTGTATGATTGTGCTAGGGATTAGAATTTTCCCTTCTTGGTTGTGCTAGGATATAGACGTTCCCCAGCATGACTTAGCTGGCACTGGCACTCGGTTTCATCACGCCTAGTGGCAAACTTCGTGGATATTAACAGATCACAAAAGAGCCACTTCTTCTAACTTAGATCAGCTTTAACTTCCAAGTTGAGCGGTAAATATGTGTTACCTGGAGGTAGTGAAGAAGTGGTTTGTTTTCTGAAGAAGAGGTAAGCGATCTAGCAAGTGTTTTCACAGTAGAGAGACTCAAGGCCACAGCCACTGCTGCTCTTATCAATGTTATCGTGTTATCGTCTATATGGCGAATTATCAAATTCTGGTTCCATGTCTTTCACCAGAATTGTGAAATTGTCCACTGATTATGCTACATTACATTGCACACACCCAGACACCACAATCTACGTGATCAATAGTTTAGGTGTTTGAATTTTATATGTATATTCTACAGGTATGCTGTGTCGTCTTTATTAAAAGGGATGTATTATTGTACATCAGTATTCGAATTTAGACAATACACGTTCCTTAAAGGGTATCATCACTCCTATTTCTTGGTTTTTAAGATTTCTGTTATCCAGCACATCATTAGGTATCCCCGAAGGGATACCTTTAAGTGGTTGCCTGAATTTTGTTCTTCCTAGTTTTCGTTTTTATTTCGCTCATACCTCGAGAACCCCTCATCCGATCGGATTTAAATTCTGAAGGCTTGTGTACGGTAACGAGGACAAGATTCTGGGAATAGTTGGCAAAAGCAAGTACCCTCTGACCAATGGAATGGCTGGAAGAACTTCAAAAACCCTCAGTGGCTTAGCTTCAAACCTTCACAAGAAGTTTCCTCCTAATTCGACGACGGCTAATATGATAAAATTTGTTCGATTTTTAACCCAGAGGGTTAGCCACCCAGGATAACCCAAGGAAGTCAGTACGTCATCGAGGACTGACTGTCTTATTTCCAATGGGGTCCATCAATCTTGTCCCCCAGGATGAGACCCACACCAGTCGACTAACACCCAGGTACCTACTTATTGCTAGGTGAACAGGGACAACAGGTGTAAGTAAACATGCCCAATGTTTCCACTCATGCCGGGTGGAAACATTGGGCATGTTCCTCTCCTAAATATAATAAAAGTTAATCAAAATTAAATGTTCGAAATTATTTTACAATTGCTTAAATACGTAAAGCGCCTAATGGACTAGGCCTCAGATGTGAATTAATTGAGCAAGTTACACTTATTGTCCACCCAGTGGACTGTCTGATTATTGTAAATTTTGTAAATGTAGTTATTGTAAATAATCTAAATGTAATTGTTTACACAGTAGTGATTAATTGGTTATGCAAGTAGTGAATTCAGTCACATGAACGTTGCAATAAAGTATATGTATTATGTTACAAGGTCATAGTGGTACAAAGGCCTGGCTAGAATTTGTCATTTTGGATGAAATATTTAGGTAGTTGTGATTGATTCGTCTCTTAAATTCCTGGATGTTCTGGCATTCAAGTTCGTAATAACGTAGAGTGGAATAGTTCAGTTGACAACCGGTGGTACAGTTCATCAAGAACTGGTACTTAGGGGAGGAAGCTTATGACGACCTTTCGCCCATCATGCACCATTGTCAAGTCACAACTGTTGTAATTAGGCAATGGTCCAGAATGGGCCGAAACGTCGTCACAAGGTTCTTCTAATTGATTCGAACCAACTGGTACCAACTGGTACTTAGGGTAGGTAGGTAGGGTAGGTTCGTCAGGACACCGGACAGGTGTTTCCTGACGCGGGTCTTAGTCAGATGATGACCCGCCGTTGGAGCTTTTGGTCATCTGACCGAGGCCTTCCGCTGGCTTACCGGTCCACCAATTGGTACTTAGGGGAGGAAGCTTATGACGACCTTTCGTCTATCATGCACCATTGTCAAGTCACAACTGTTGTAATTAGGCAATGGTCCAGAATGGGCCGAAACGTCGTCACAAGGTTCTTCTAATTGGTTCGAACCCCGAACCTCAGTGTGTGAGCTGAGTGCACTAGCGATCGAACTACGAGACACCTTACTTTGTGCTGGGCATTGCTGACATGATTACCTAATAACTCTGTGGAGTACTTTTTGTTCCTTATTTATCTAATTCTGTTAATAACAAAAATGATCTACAAACATTAGTTCTTTTTGTTTTTGTGTTGAATATTTTATACAGCTCTATATGGGCAGCCGGTCACCAACTTTAGTGTTGTAAAGCTCGAAGTTAATGCGGCAAAGTTCATCTTTCTTCTTTTCCCTTTACTATATATATATTTTTCCCTCTTGTTTCCTTTATTTTTCAGCCCAGCTTTGGCCAATATATCAACCCCAGAGACGAGATGAGACTGAATACAGCTTACTCAAGGGTGACCCCTTAACTACAGAAACAACCACCTGGCAGTGATTAGTAGCAGTGTCAGCTGACTTCCGCCAGTTATTTCCTCGATTCACACGGTAAATGTAGGAGTTAGCATCAGTGTGTGTGTGTGTATTTAATGTGCTGGTGTAGCCAGTAGGTCGAGGAGAGAGAAATAAGGCTAGTGTGTGTTCTAGAGTGACAATAAAGAAGGTTAGTGGGTGTTTCCTAACTCCGTGAAGTCTTGGCTAACTACAAGACACTACTGCGGCAGAAATATTGCCGTCTTATTTCTTTGTAAAATATATTTCTATCAGTTGGTCAGTTGTATCATGTCCACCAGGGTCAGTGCTGCTTCTACGAGTTTGTATCCCAAGAAGATACTTTACGGGTGTAAAACAGACTTGATTAACATAAGTTGTGTCATACTTGGAGACTCATAATTACGTAGTGTATTTCCGTTAC